>JAZKJV010002114.1:0-243354 GCA_037367405.1 Ottelia alismoides | reverse complement strand
TCAATCTTAAGCGCGAATCGGACGGTAGGATTTCTCCCACTTAAACACGTGCCAAGTCCTGGTGTGCCGATAACATTTCGCAACGAACGACAGAGATCAGATCTGGCAGAAGTGATCAACGGCTAAGGCTGGCCAAAATCTGACGGCTGCTGTGCAATCTGGGGTGCCTTGATAATCCGACGGCGGAGGAGGCTGGTGGACGAACGGGGAAGAACGTCGCCGCCGCAAAGTTCCTCCTGCATGATCCTCCTTCTCCGGCGATACTTCGTGCTCCAAAATGGCCCAGATCGGTTGCTGCAGGGTCCCTGAATCGACTGGAGGTCTCAAAATGAGGCGGCGGCCATCGGAGCGCGCTGACGGAGGTGGAGGAGCGAGGCACCTCTAGGTACCTTTGGCGAGCTCCCAAAATGGCTCCAGGTGCGTGGTATGCTCCGAAACTTGCAAAAAAAGGTTAAGAGGGTCGCAGGCAAACTGTCGCGACCCTCCAGCGGGGGAATGATAGCGTGCAACGGTGAAGTGGAGATCGGCCAGAGCTAGCTCCGGTGAGGGGGTCGTTTTGGTGATCGACTGGACGAAACGCGAAGATGGAAGTGGGATTCTACTCCTACGACTGTGGTGAACAAGAAAATGCAAGAAAAACTAAAGAAAAATGAACCTCAAGGGTGGGAACACATGAGGAAGAAACCTCGACGGCACGACTTTGCTGGAGGTGGTGAAGCTGCCTCGACCCTTCCTCGATCCTCCTGACGGCTGGAAATGGGAGTTGTCACCTCCCTCCTCCGGTGGCACACGAAAGGTGGAGAAGAAAGAGGCCAAAGGGGTTCAAATTCGAATGGGAAGGTCAGAGGTGTTTTTGAAGGGTTGACGAAGTGGCTAGGAAGATCGAGGCGCAGCAGGTGATTCAATGATTCAATCCCCGAGGAAAGATGTGGGTGTGAAAGGTGGATCCACGAGGAGAAAAAGTCATCAAGGGCGCGACATGAAATGGTGAAAGATAGAGGCATGAAAATCCAAGAAATCAGGTCAAAACCCGTTCTGACAACCTTCAGAACGTTGGGCACAGAGTTGACCCAGGTCAACCCTTGCCGCAACCTGGTTCGTCCACGTGGACCAACCAGGAAAAAACATCCTGAAAAGATTTATAAAATCAAAAAGAATTATGAAATGGTTTTATTAAATTAAACTTATAAAATAAAAATTGTGTATTATTTTTCTAAATTATTTTATTATGATTTTTAATTATTTTTTTAGAGGTTTAAAATTACAAGTTACTTTTTATGAGCTATATACAGGTATATTCATCTATATATTTTAATGTTTTATTTTTATTTTGTATATTTAGTTTTATTATTATTGTTTATCATTTATAAATTTATAAATTATTTTTATACACTTAAATATATTTTTATTTTATTTTTCTGATGTGTTTTGTACACTTGAATAAATAAAAGAATATTCTGCATAGGTATATTTATAGGTATTATACCTATGTATTTGATACAAGTATTTTATTTTTTTGTATTTTCTTTATATTTGTATTCCTATTTTAATATGTACATATATTATAAATAATATTTGCAAAAATATAAAAATATAAAATTATAAAAATATTGTATAATAAATAAAATGGATATTTTAATCTGTACAAGTATACAATAGGGGTCCAAAACTCAAAACCGTAGCTCCGCAAAATATGAAACCACCTTCATTAAATAGCTTATTTAAAATTATATACAATTAAAGGTGATTTTGATATTTCGAGTTTTTATTTGAGAGATACAGGTCTGGGAAGTTGGGATTCTGGAAACTTATTCATATCATATCTTTTTATTGTACATTATTTTTGTCTGATATCAATTTTGTATTTTTCTTTATTCAATTTTCTACAGCTTTCATGTGCAAAGTTTCTTTATTTGAGGTATAAAAAGTGGAACTAAAAATAGGTCCCAAAATGAATAAAGAATGAATTGAATGAAAGGAATTTTTATTAGTTTCTGACCCTTATCTCCCCCTACTTTATTCCTTATCGATCTATTCATGTAGATGCCTAAGTATCGTGGTTTCGGGTCATAAAATATTTACAATAGTTTAGTCTTTTTCTTTTCTTTTCTTTATTCTATTATTTAGGCTTTAAAAACTGTATTTTATACAATATTTACACACACATGCATGGATGCTAAAATGCAGGAATTAGGGGTATTTACATGCATTTACTAGGGTTTTTTAGGCCAAAATGATATAATAAAGATGATGAAATGTGGATTCATCAGAAAGCTACCTCGGTAAGCCAAAAGTCACACTTGCTGTATTTCACATAAAGCTTGTTTTCTCTGAGTATCTCCAGAATAGTATGAAGATGTTGCTTGTGTTCATGCTCATCACTAAGTAGATGAAGTTATCATCAATGAACACCACCACAAAACGATCTAAGTACGGGTGGAAAATTCGGTTCATTATGTCCATAAATGTGGCAGATGCATTCGTGAGTCCGAAAGGCATGACCACAAACTAATAGTGGTCGTATCTTGTGCGAAAGCGGATTTGAGCACATCTTTGTCCTTAATCCTCAATTGCTAATAACCCGATCATAGGTCAATCTTTGAGAATATCGACGCACCCTGCAATTGATCAAAAATATCATCTATTCGTGGGAGTGGATAACGGTTCTTTACCATCCTCTTATTCAATTGTATGTAATCGATGCACAGTCTCATAGACCTGTCCTTCTTCTTTACGAAGAGGACGGGTGCTCCCCAAGGTGATGTACTGGGACGGATAAATCCCTTTTCCAATAACTCCTGCAGTTGTACCTTGAACTCCCTGAGTTCGGCTGGTGCCATTCAATATGGAGGTATGGAGATCGACTGTGTGTCGGGTATCAAAGTAATCTCGAACTCGATCTCCCTCTTTGGCGGTAATCCAGTTAATTCCTCTAGAAATACATCAGGAAAGTCTCGTACAATTCTGACATCTTCAATCATATGATCTTCGGCAGGTAACTCCACAACATAGGCGAGAAAACCTATACAATCTAGATTGAGAAACTGTTGGGCCTTCAACGTGGATACATACAAGAATTGACCATCTTTGGTACGTCCATCGAATTAAAAGACAGGTATGCTTGGGAGGCAGAAAACTACCGTCTTCTCAAAAAAATCAAGGCACGCGTGATGTTTCTCGAGCCAATCCATCCCCAAGAAAAGATCAAAATCTTCTAATTGAATAAATAAAAGATATGCGGGCATCAGGTGCCCGCCAATCTGCACTGCGACATTCTCCACTGCTTGTCACCCTATAAATAATTGGCCCCCTGGACCCTTGATGTAGTAAGGAGATGAAACACAAACTAGTTCTTTATCTAATTTAGATACTAATCGATTTGCAAGAAAGGAGTGCATGGTTCCTAAATCAAATAAGGTGTGTAAGGATGTACCATGCACTGAAATCATAAATCGTACTACAGCTCCTGAGGCGTGAGCCTGCTCCTGCGTGATTGTATTCAATTATCCTTGAGGCTGTGGTGGGGCGCTAGAGCCTGCAACACTGAAGGTTGGTTGTGGTGGAGGACGTTGAAAGCTTCGACATCCACGATGAGAAGCTGATCCATGTGACTGTGCGGATGAGAAAGTCGGTCGTACACTCGGTTGATGGCCACCTGAGTTGTTGGCAAGTAAGGGATACTTGGCCTTGAAATGGCCTGGTTGCTGGTAGTGGAAGCACCTACGATCTCCTGGCTGAGAAAAGGAGCCACCTGAGACAAGGCTTGCACCTCTTGTCTTGCGACTCTGGGAGTGTGTAGAAGAGCGGAAGGAAGTAGTACCACGACTCGCCAAGCCCTGTCCAAAGTAGGTGTAGGGGCAAACCTGCTAACAGTAGGAGTGATCACTACTGGGTGGAAACGACACTCTCTACGAGCTCTATAGAAATATCGGTGAGTTCCCTGACTGATGTGGCTGGAAATGTGATGGACCCCCTTGAAGCCGACTCTGAGTTGCCTCCATCTTGATGGCCTTAGCAGCTACCTCCTTTATGGAAGCGAAATGCAATGTAGACAACTGATGCTGCACATCGTCATACAATCCCTTGATAAACTTCTGTAAATTCTCCTCAGGGAAAGCAGTAGTTACTGGTGAGTGACGAAAGAGTTCAGTGTTATGAATGAGGTATTCTTGGGCTGTTATTGACCCCTGCTTCAGCTCAGCAAACAACCTCCTCGGATCCTCAACCTAGTGGTCAGGATAGAACTGGCTACGTCTCGTCAAGAAATATTTCCCATGTTATGGAGTCCTCTAGATGTTCCTTGGTGGTGTACCACCAACATTCAGCATAGCCTGCTAGTGAAAATTCCACGAATGTAAGCCAAGACTCTTCAGGAGCATGGATCAACTGTAAAACCTTGGATGCGTGATCCATCCACAGTTTAGTCTCATCTGGCTTGTCGGTGCCAAAGAATTATTGCACCTTAGATCTCTGATATGCTGCGTAGGTTGTCTGATGTTCTTACAGTGTCCTAGGTCATCTGATCCTTCCGGGTCCAGAGACACCGAACGGTGAACACTGCCCTCTTCCTCACAAGAGGGCTGGTACTAGGAGTCATCCTGCTGAAGGAGCCTTTGCTCCAATACCTCCTGATGTTGGTGTATACCCTGTACGGTCTGAACTAGTAAGGCCAACTGTTGTGCAACATCAGGATCAACATGAGATGGCATGATTCCCCTACAGAATCATTATATTAGAAAGTATTTCCATGATTAGAGAGACAATGGACGTGTTAAGCATGACTTGAATTGTTCTCCTTAAACTAACGTCGAAGTAAAAAGAATCATCGTTGTATTTATAATTCAAATCCCATTGATAATCTAATATGCAAAAGAGAGAATGGAGTATCAGACTTTGATACCATCTGTAACGTCCCGCCCCTCCGGCTACCGAAACCGATGAGACGGGAGCGTCGACCTCTGTCCAATTACACCCATGATCTATGATACTCAGCAAATCATCTTATCCACAGTAGACTAACATTTGAAATATAAATAACAAAAGGATAATAATATGAAATGGAAAGTAAAATGCAACATCCATTCTCAATAATACTCATTAAGTCCATGTCCAAGATATGAGATACATCATATAATTATAAATTTTACAGAAGAAGCTCTCCTAATATCTCACTACAATGTCTTTAAAAAAGAATATAAAATAATGTAGAAATAAATAAATTACTCTAAATAGAACGCATCATGTATGGTGCAAGTATGAAGTAGAAAGTATGATCTCCTCAAAAGGCCGCTACTTTTGTGGTTGCTGCTCGAGTACACATGTTGGGTTCACATGAGGGTAACGTTATGAGCAATTACACAATAATGAGACAAACACTATAATAACTAATGCGGAGGTAATAAGGCATGCATACTTGATTCTATCTAGTGACTTTTGCATATATTGTAGAAATAGAATCTAACATATTATTCTAACTTACAAAGAATTATATGGTCACAAATTTAATTTATAAGTATAATCATTATTTGAGGACTACCTCATTGGTCTTGATATTTCTATCTGTTAATTAGAGATCACAACGATATACAAATACAAAATTTTGATATTCGATCACGAAACATTTCTCGCATTTATTTTAGCACACGCAAGTACGCGACTCGCAGGCCTCCGCTACGCCGGAACTTGATATTCATCTTGAGTAAACTCTCAAGGACCTCTTTTCAATCAGAAAGGAAAGAGATCATAATCGCATTCTCCAACTTCAATTCACATCCCGGAATACCTCTCACAATATCATTACTCGAAATAGAATTGGATGCGGCCACACCTAATTCTACTCCGAGTCTTATTATCGTGTATAAGTACGAAACCAAGAACGACAACCGCATCACCTGCCTACTCCGTCGAGCGACTCTGGATGTTACCGGGTTGCTAGGTGCAACGCATCACCCAACCGTTCGTTGGGGCCGCGACCTTCAAGGTATCTACTCCAGGACCCAAGGTTGCATGCCCCATCCCTTGAGTTACTTAGATCCTTCTACCCCAATAAATAAGTAATACACATGTCATTCATACAGATATGGTAAATTTTAACATCCTCCAATCGTATAATATACGTTATCCTCCAATGGTATATCCTTTGCAACTAACCTTATGCCCTGTATGTGTATTACCTGAGGTACTTAGTTCTACTAGACGAATCATAGATGCAATTTTTATCTAGGTGATTACTTGAAAAGAGGACTTATATCCATATATCAATGTTTGTATGGAGAGGATCTAGTGTTTTAATCTATATCAACTTGGTTCTTGAGCCTATATTTCGAGACAAAACTGAAATAGGAGGTTGTACGTAACTATAATTATAATTATTGTATTGGTATTTGTAATCTATGTAACACTTAATTAAGCAATCCACAGGTGATGTATTAGTAAAGAGGAATCCCAATAATACAAATCAAACATATTACCTACCAATATTGATTGGAAAATAAATGTAGCAGAGCATGATATTCTATGTGGTGGAAAAAATATCAATCGATTGCCTTTAACGTCAAGTATAAAAAGAAAATTAGACAATTTGATAATTGATACTTAAGCTAATGTAAATGTACATCACATCTTCCCTATCTCCCGTTTGCATATGCTTTACTTACTAACCAAACGAATTATCTTACGTACTCCAATAGATTCAAATCGAGAAGTATTAAGTCCTTTTTTATAGTACTCAGGATAACATGTATCACATTTAATGTTACCCAAATGCAAAAGATGTCATAAGATTCCTGAGAATAAACCCAAATGTAACGGTACAATGATAATGTCTCTTTCAATACTAAAGCTGATCAATTTAAACCCGTGTAACGGCATGATTGAAATCACCTTTTCATTTCCTAACATCTTTAAAACTAACTATTATTAATTAATTAATAAAAATTCACGTAATGATTAACATAGATGTGAAGACGTTTGGATATCAAGGTCCTTTTCATAAAAGTTCATAATTGTGTCTTGATAGAAGTTGCCTTGCGAGAATATTCTTAAATACTACATCCAGGTATACATCAAATGATATGGTCCTTATTTCCTAACTTAAACAATCTCTATGAAGTTGAATATTACAGTAATAGAGACGTGTATCTAAGATTTCCTTTTTTTCGCGTGCCAGGATATATATGGATGATTTAACCTTCAAATCCATACAATGATAAAACAAAAAGAAGAAGAAAATCCTAGACAATACGGATAAATCTTATGGACTACGATTCAAAGATCAAGACAAATCTTTCAATGAGATGTTCTTCGAATGATATGACCCACATAAATATCTTCAAACCGTATCGTATTAACACATAGGTCTCTAAGGATGTTCGAGAATACAAGACTAAAAATTATGCGGAACCCAACGACAAGAAGAATGTATTTAACGTTACTTATGTATGAAGCACATCACAAGATTAATCAAGGCTCCAAAACATGTTCAAGCGTATGGCTACAAAAGTCGTATACACACGACAACAAGAGGAAGTTATAATATCGTTACCTCCGAGGATGTTCCCTCGAGATCTCCTCTCACACGGAAATAAGATTTCCGTCACTTGATCACAGCGTGAATACGTACACTATGGTGACCTCGAGCTCCCCTATGCGATGGCGGTCGTGGATCTTCGATTGGAGTACCTTTTCCGATGTCGACTATGGCCCTCCAACGACTAAACTAGCCAAGGCGGTGGTACTCCAATGAGAGGGAAGGATGGTGGTGGCTATGGTTTTGAGAGAGTGGTCTACCATCTCCTATTTATAGAAGGAGAGGTGAAATTGGATCCTAATTCGGATCCGGTTCGGATCCATATATGGATCCCGACGATAATACTTAAAACAACGATAACTTGAGCTAGGAATGTCGGAATTGGACGTTCTTGAGCTCATTGGAAAGATATCGACGAGATCTACGAAATGGATTGACTATTTGAATTTTTTGAACGTCAATAATGCTCCAGATTTTTTGAAAAGAAAAAAAATATATACGGGGTTTCACAATAATGATCAAAATAGCTTGTATATACTGAAAGAATTTTTATAATTTAAATAGAATTTATATTGACTCTAAGTAACTTAATTCTTCCTCTAACGTATACATAAAAATATAAAAATATAGAAAGTGTTTGCCTTGAATAAATGTATATAGATATTAAATTGAAAAAAATAGTAAAGTCCAACTCCATGGTTGAATTTCTAATCCGCATGAATTCCATATTGATCAAACTCATTTCCAAATTTAAGTATAAAATTATTTGTCTATTTGAAGTGGTTTCAATAAAATACAACACAATATTTTAAAAGTTCGATTCTGGGGCTATAAGGCATATGTACAATACTATTTACTAACGTTTTACCGTGTATATATTGCACTAATTCAATAATAATAACAATAATAATTAATAAAAAAATCTAGAAACTAAAAGACATGTCAAATTTTTATATAAAGGACATCTCTATATTTATTGACCTGGGAAAATTCTAAAAATATAATAAAAATACATTCTGATCTAAAATTACACCCTAAATCAATAAAATATATAACTGGTATATTTATATATAAAATTAAGAAGATAGAAAAAAATATATATTTACATTATAGGTAAATTTCCATATGTTTGTGAATTCCTACCGGATTGTTATATTCTAATTAAAGATAATGGTAAAATGGGGATGCCCTTAATGAGGAGCTAACTTGGCTCCCCCACCTCATTTTCATCATATTTTTTATTTTTTGAAAATACTTCCATTGGTTTTCATTATCGTATCCCTATATTATGTCATTCAAATTTCGTGTGTAACAGGGACTCCTACGACCTCCATCCAGATGAGGCTGATTTCAACAATTCTACGGCTGTTAAAAAATGACTGTCAAGATGGAAGCCGTAGGAGTATCTGTTTCTCACGAAACTTGAATGCCATAGTAGAGGAATATAGTGATGAATTTTCACAGATTTATTTTAAAAAAATAAAAAAAATGAGGAAAATAGGACGGCGAGTCAGATTAGCTCCCCCAAGGGGCATCCCCATTTTCCCCTAAAGATAATTAACTTTATTTATATTTTTGCATATGTTAATTATTATATCTAATTATTTATTATTAAATCAATGTATTATTTATGTATATATGTATATAGTAATCTGGTCTGACCATGTACTCATCCATGTCAGCACGGGCGTGAGGGGCCATTTGGTCAAGCGTCCTTGGGAACGTGGACCTGTGAGTCAACTCTTCCATTCCTCCTTCCTCTTCTCTCCCCCCACACCCCCGCCCCCTTTCTCTTTCCCCTCTCTCCTCTTCTTCTCCATCTCCCTCTCCCCATCCCTCACTCTCTCTCATCACTCACTACATGCATGTCATCGGACACCCAATGTAATCGAATATTCATCAGCCTTGCATTTATCCAATTTTTACCTTCTCCCGTTCTCTTACTCCCCGAAATTGAATAATGTTCTTTGTACTCGATCATATACCCATCGCCACCGAGCATAAACATACCCACTCCATCGACCCGATGGATGGCCATTCTACCTAACTCTCTAGAGAATCGGAAGAAGTCCGTTCGTCCGCCATCTACTGAACCCAATCCAAAGCTGTAACCCATTCAAAATCCCTAAAGTTCATCTCCGACTTTCCCAGCGTAGACCCTGACCCATCCTCCACCTACGTAAGCCCTTCTACCCCAGCCATTTACAGTTGATCTGCCATTGGGATCAACCACTAGTTCCTCTCCATTAGGGGTGACAGACATCGGATTCTCCAACTTCAGTAAAGCAATACCCAGTGCCTCCAGCGAGAGCCCATGGCAGAGCTATTCCAAATCAACTGTTCAAGCCTCCTCGAACCAATCGTTGGTGAGTTGAGACTGACTATTCTCAGGCGGCCCCTTCTTCATCCTCAACCTCCAATAGGTAATCACCTTCTTTCTCCTCTCTTCTCTTATTCCTTAATTACTTCGTCTCCATCTCATCTTCTTCACCCATGTTCTGCTACTCCTCTCTTCTCCTCATTTCTGCTCAGATTCCGAACTTCGAACCCATCACTCGATCAACTCACCCTCTGTACCCCTGTGCGCTTCCCTTCTATCGTTCATACGTCATCACTTCTTGTGCAATATATCACTGGAGCTCAGCTCCGTTTCCACCATTTAACTGAAGGAGCAGACACCCCCACCACCTCTTCTTGCGCTTCACGTCACACTTCCACGCCTGAAAACAGAAGCAGCTTCATACCTCATCACGTCATACTTGCATTGCAGGACGTTCAACTCCTCATCTTCAAGACATAAGAGGCTCTAATCATACTTTCATTGCAGGTCATTCAACTCCTTGTCTTCAAAACAGCAGCAGCAAGCCAGGTTGTGTGTCATCCAGTTGATCGCTTTCAATCTTCGGCGGAGTACCCGAAATCATAGCAATAGTGCCATCGGAGAAATCTCCCCTCGATTGTAGTTTAGCTCCGGCACTCGGCCATATGTGAGATCATCCGACTTCCACGCATGAAAACGGAGACAGACCTGAGACTCGGAAGGTGTAGATTCCCTCTGATTCTGATTGGAGGGATAGGATCGTGCCACGTGTCCAAGCATTTGTTGTCCTCTCTTCGAATGCTGTACAACTCAAGCGGTCGAAGAGTCCAAGCCATCGCCAGAGGATTGTCTGCCGTCCGATCGGAACTGCACGTAGGAGGCCCATTATCTCTGACGTTAGGAGGGTCTTCCGATCCGAATCGGACGATCTACTATGATAATGGAACACCTGATATATTACAGCAGACAATCCAAGCTATCAACCATCAATCAATACTTCTTTGATGATCTAGAATCAAATTACGTGGCTAGGCGTGAGCCAAAGGATCATATCAGAGACATGAATTCGATACCGTCAGATTCGAGGTGACCCGAATCAACAGCTTCGTAATCGTAGCGGCTAGAAGAGGCCATGTGAAGGCGTGGATTCCTGCTTTGTCTGAACCTCCAACGGCGTGCATATGATTTGTCTATTTGCACTTGTGTTCTCTCGGGAGTTTTGATTTACATGGACACCCCCATCGAGGTAAATTGCATATTACCCGAGCGGAATTCAATAATTGCATTTGGCCCGTATGAAGCTAAGTTTAAGTTTCTATTTCAATTCTTTTATTTGCAAATATGTCACTGACTTGAACATTGAATATTTTTAATCATGTGATCATTTTTTATGAATTTGGTACCTTCTTAAACTTATCCTATTCTCTCTTTCCATTGACATATGTTGAACATTGATGGAAGATTAAAGGAAATACTTATGCATTTTTAATGATTGCTATTATGTGATTCTTAATTAAATTTCAATTTATTTTAGTGCCTAAAAATTATGGGGAAATACAGACTGAGAATCTCTCTGGATAAGGAAACATCTGAATCTAGTTTTAGTGAAATTCATTGATCTCTTTGCTCTAAATAATTTATTTTGAGAATTGCTTAATTGATTTGTAATGGAACCCATTGTCAAATCTTCTACAAATAAAAAACACTCCCGAATGCATCTCTAATTCTCTATTAACTGTAATTTATTATGAATTTTTCTGAGATGATTTGACTTGCTAAAAAATTTGCCAACTGTAATTCATGATCTTGCATTATTCGACAATTCCTTTAAATATAAAAACAATTGAAAGGTGCAGTTTGCATTCATAATACACATCAGTCCTAAATCATCACAATTTTGCATTTTCACACTGCACTATAGAGATTAATTTTCACATTAGTTAGATGCATAATTTTAACTAAAATAAATATAAGAATATTATCGTTGACTCGGATCTTCCGAGGGTCTAATGTTTCAACAAGGCTGGAACACCGGTTGCTGAGGTGACCACTCGAAAACCCGGATTAGACAACCATCAACCCACAATGTATGATAAATCAATGCAAATGTGTGAGTCAAAATTTATATTTATTTTAACCCTAAAAATATGTCTATAGGTACAACTATTTATGGTATCGTACCACAGAGAGCAAATGGTACAGATTGATAAGATCAATTAAGCCTAATCAATCCTAATTCATTGTTATTTTCTTTTTATCTTTTTATTTTTAAGATTTTTGTGGGTTTTTAATATTTATTTTTATTTTATTTTTGATTATGCAAATGTTTTGGTGATTTTATATTTAGAAATAAAAATGTATAATAATATTACTATAGATAGTAATAATAATAGATATGTAGATAATAATGGAGAGAGAGATGAATAGAGAGGGAAAATTATTTTTGGAATAATTTAAGTCAAATAAAATGAAAAAAAATAAAAAAATAAAAAAAATCCTTTTTATATTTAATTATTTTGCAATCTTTTCAGGATTTTAGAGAATTTTCATAAAGTTTTAAAATAATACAAAGTGTAAAACAATGCACAGTTTAAATATCCAAAATTATTTGGGATATTTAAAAAGGATAATAATGTCAAAATTTTCCAAAATATTTTTAATGTATACTATATATAATAATGAAAATCAACCACAACAACAACAAAGCCTTTTCCCACAATTAAGTAGGGTCGGCTACATGGATTTTTCGTCTCCATTCAGATCTATCTTGGGTCAATCCTGGGCTTATATCTACAAAACAAAGATCCCTTCGTATGGTCTCTTTCCAACACTTCTTGGGCCTATATAATAATGAAAATATAGAGAACAAAACTATTTTTTGGATTTTATACGGAATTTTTCTGATTTTTATAATATTTTAAGGCTTTATAATTTTAAGGTTTTCTTTTATATTTTTTCGTGATTTTTGGTCAGTAGGTAAAATATATAGTAATATATCTACTCTAATTTTTTTTTGAATTTTTTAAAGATGATTTTATAATTTTTTGGATTTTAATATGTAAATAGGGAATAAAAGGCTCCTATTTGATTTTAGAAAATGGGAAAATATAAATAAATGCCAAATAAAAATATCACGCCAATCGGTTACAAAACATGCATCCAAGTATTTATCCTAGAATTTTTAGAGCATTTAAACTATTTAATACAAATAAAAGATATGAAATTAAAAATACAAGCTAGCATGAAACCTATTTGCAATTTAAATAAAACTTAAATGCATTTGATAACAATAAAAACAAAATCTAAGGGTATGCTAGCAATTTCTCTAATTAATTTCACATTTAATATGCTCTCGATAGGGGTATAAATGAAATTTAAATAAAAGACAAGGTCATGCTTATAATTTCTCCAAAAGTTTCACTTAATTTATAAATTATAGGAGTAAAATGAAATATATATATATAAAGCCACAAGGTCTAGGTTGCAAAATGTCGTCGCCTCACGTGTGGACGCGCGTGAGTTGAGTCATCGCAAGACCCAAGTGAAAAATCAAGAAAGCTTAGGGGTCCTTATGCAATTTACACAAAAATTAATATGTTGTAGATGAATGTTTGAATATTAAATTGAAATACAAAGATGAGGAGGGGTATGGTTGCAAACTACCCTCCATGTGCGTGTCAGCGCATCAATGGATGACGTGGATGACACCATTAATACACATGGTTGTCCTCTGATGCACGATGATGCTTTGTCACTGAATGCTTCAAATTAGATCTACGAGTGGATTCGACGATGGCTGCAATACTCAATCCAATGACTGGGGAAAAACCTAGAGATAGACTCAAATCCAACGGCTGATACTTCCCAACAAGAACATGGAAGAACAACCGCTGGTGCTCAACTTGATGAGCAAAATTTCCTCCCTCTAGTGGTGTTTTAGGCTGTTGAGATGCTTAATGGAATGTTGGAAGTGATCCGTAGCTACTGGTTACTCAAAATGGCCTGGGCCCCATCGATAGGGGCTTGGAGCTCAGTGAAAGCTGAAGCACGTGGAATGAATGTTCTGAGCATGATTGACCCTCATATGGGTCCTTTAGGACATGGTACCTGCATGAAAAGATTGGCAAAGCTCTGGCAAAGGATCTTGGCTTCTATTTGGTGGAAATCAAGTCAAATGGGGCAGAGTGATGCTCCCTCACAGAGGGCGACGTAGGGAGAGCTTCGGTCTTGTTCTGAACAGATCAAGGGGACGATCTGGAGGTGGAGTGGATAGGGAAGGAAGTGGTGGTGGTAGTGGGTCGAAACAAAGGGTTGGCAATTGGAAACGATAGCTGGAGCTCTAAGCTATGATGTACTGTAACCTACCTAGATCTACGCTAACAATGGAAACTACATCAAATAAGATGCACAATTGAAAAGCGGTAAGGAAAATTACCTAAAAATGCAAGGAAAAGGTCGCGACTCGGTCCTAAGATCGATGAGGCAGAACCACCTGGAGGAGTACCTTCGGCAATGGTGGATCACGTCTCAGGGACCTCAAGCACGCTGTAAACCTGATGGATCGCTCACTGTCACCAAGCTCTACACATCTAAAGTGAGTCTAAGGAGTCCAGTACACTGAAAAGGATAAAAATAAAAAATGTGGCGTGATGGCGAGGTTATATACAAGGAACCTTTGACCTAGGTCTTGTGCTTGATTCAGCTTTCCATCGATCGAGGAATCATCTGGGCGTGAAAGTACAAGGATCAAGGAGAAGAATTCATGAAGGAAGCAGGCTCAAATGTGCTTACATTGGGTGGAAAAATTAAGAGAATCGAGACCGTCAATGTCTCACAATTGTAGGCCAACGAAGGGTGGGGAGCTGGCTGAAGTCAACTCAGACCCACCCCTCATTGTTCCACGTCAGCCAGAATAAATAAAAGTAGAAATAAAAGGAAAATAAAATAGAAAATAGTTTTATTAAATTTTTCTCAGAACATGAAAGTTCTTTCTTATTTTATGTACTATTTTAAGTGATTTTTATTTATTTTTATCGACCTGTTTATTATAGGTTAATTTTTACAAGTGTATTTATAGGTATAAAGATTTATGTATTGTGTATTTTATTTTTATTTTTTATTTATATTTTATTATTTTATATACACAATTTATATATTTATAATATATTTAAGTATATATTTACATATTTTTATTCTAATTTTCTGAGTTTATTTGTGTATTTAAATAAATATGGGTATGTATAATATATGTATAGTATACCTATGTAACATTAATTTTAATGAGTTTTAATGGTTTCTTTTTATGTTTATATTTTAATATATTTCATATAATATTTAAAAGTATTTAAAAATATAAAAAGTAAAATATAAAGAATAAATTAAATGAATATATATATATATATATGTATGTATATAGTACAATGGGACCCAAAAAGCCTACATTTGTATCTTAACTCCAATTTTTTAATGTGTAGTACAATAAAAGTGAGTTTAGTCAATTTTGAGTTCATATGGAGAAGATATTGATATGTAAAGTTCTATTTATGACTTTTTCATTTGTGTGTCCTAGTCGAATGGTGTGTTATTTTTATGTGTACTTATTTTTGTATTTTTATATGTATTTTTATGTACAAGTATTGTGTTGAAAGTATCTTTATTTAAAGTGTGTAAAAGAATGTATAAATTAGTGTAAGTTTCAACTATATGTGTAGTGTATTGGGCACCTAGGCTTTCTAGGTGATAATGTTATTTTGTCTCTATTAATTTGCCCTTATCCCTCCCACTTTATTCCTTGTTGACCAAGTCAATATTGACTTAGTCTTGGGGTTTAGGGTCAGTCAGTATTTTCAATACTTTCTTTATTTTTATTTCCTTTTTTATTCATTTATTTTGTATTTATTTACAAGTATTTATGCAATATTTACATAAAACAATTAGAAGGCTAATTTGTATAAGTTAGTTATATTTACATGTATTTAGCTAGGGTTTTAAGATAAAATAAAGAAATAAAGGTGCATGAATGGATATTCATCAATTATATGCCTCCCTAAATTCGACACTCCTAACTTGCCACTTTACATTTTCAGAGTTATTAAATTTCTTGTATTTCTACTTTATTTGAGTCGTGTAACCCTTTAGAACTTATATGAAACTCTCCCTCTTTACCATATAGGGTTTCACTCTATATAGGGAATGGAGGCTAGGGTTTAGGCCTTAGTGCATCACAGAAGCGTGAAGATCGCATCATATGCGATCGAGAGCGGCTAGTCATACTAGGAGCTCGGGGCAGTGAAATATAAAAAATTTAAGAGATGAAACCACATGATTTGAGAACACTTCTCGAATCATTTCATCAAGACCACAGTAATACCTATGAAGCGTGGTTACGTTCATTGTCTTTAAAGGATAAGATTGCCTGTCTCAAATCCGATTAGATAGAGGAGACGCTTGCGAGCGCATTGATGAGATGTGCATGATAACACAAGAGAATCGAGGGTCGAGTAGTCTCACAAGGCGAGAGATCCAGTCGCTGAATTGACCACTCAAGAATCCTCGGTTGATCAGAGATTAACCCACATTAAAGAATAAGCCAATTAAGTCCCAAAACTTGTGAATTAAAAATTATTACTCTACCATAAAAATGCATAGTGTATAAGCATGTAGAGGTCGAACCATAGAGAGCAAAAAAAATGGTAGCCTACAGGTATTTATATACATCCCAATCACCCTTAATTGAATCCTCTCTTTGTGGGTTTTTAATAAATTTTTTCTTCTTTTTTTATTTATAAATATATTTTTTTATGATTTTTAATTATGCATATTTTTTGTTTTTATTTATATATTTTTTTAATTATATAATATATATAAATATATATACATGTATATATATGTATTTAAGAGAGGAGAGAGGAGTAATATAAAGATAGATATATATATGTATATATTTATATAAATACTCAATATATATAAGATATAATATTTTTTTGGCTTTTTATAATTTTATTTTTTTGTTATTTTTCTGGGATTTTACTAATTTTTATGTATTTTTTATTCCAAAAATGTCCCTAATATGGGACTAATTAAATAGGTCGAACATCATTTGGGTTCTAAAAATATAAAATAAGCCTCAAAATTACCCAAATTTATTTTAATATATAAATAATAATATATAGATAATCTAAGAATAGAAAAATATTTTTTTTGGAATTTTTATTGCATTTTTATATTTTTTTGTTTAATTTTGGAGTTTTCTAATTTTTATAAATTTCTTTTTCTTATTTTTGGGTTTTTTTCATTTGCTTGACTCAATAATATATAAATATACCACATAAAATTTTTTTTTGTAATTTTTCAAAAACATTTTATATTTTTTTAATATTTCTAATTTAAACAATGCAAAAATAGCTCCTTTTCATTTTTAATAATTAGATTAAATGCTCAAAATGCCAAACAAAAATACAGCATGTATCTATAAGGGACAAGGCATTTATCCTAATTTTTGTGAATTTTTAGGAGCAAGCTATGCATTTTTAATAAATACATTAAGCAAGTAAAAATAAAACAGCCTGGCAGGGGCATAATTGCAATTAAAAATAACTACAGGGGCTCAGTTGCAAATTTACCAACAGAAATAACATTTTTTTAATGTTCTGGAATCATTACATAATACACAAAAACCGCCAGGGCATACATGCAAATTTCACGCGCCTCGTGTAGGACAACACGTGAGGCTGGGAGGGACCAAAATGTAATTCCAAAAAGTTTAGGGGTTCCGATGCAAAAATCCCATTTATTTTACAATATTTAATTTACAATATTAAATATTAAATACAAAAAGGTGAGGGGGTCAAGTGTAAATTACCCCTACAGGCGCGCTGATGGACAACGATGCGCGCACCACTTATCCACGTGGCGGGCCCTGGGCTCGCGATACCGCTTCGCCGATCGACGTTCTGGATCACATCTGGGGTTCGATCGATCGGCTGAAGCGTGCTCTGAATGGACGACCAAAATCAAATCTGGGGTCGCCTCCTCCATCCAACGGTAGCTGCTGCTCACGAAGAATAGGGAGGAACAGTTGGCCTCCCTAGCTTCGATCGTCGATTCCTCCTCCTCCAGACGCTCTTTGGTGATGGCGATGGGCTCTACACGTCCGGTGAGGTGCTCCGTAGCTTCCGAGGTACTCCAGAAGGTCCAGGACCACCTAAATTGGTATAGCGAGCTCGATGTAGCAAGGGGGGTCCTGGAACCTTGCAGGCGATCAAGATGAGTCCCAAGGGGCTCCATTTAGCTCCCGACCTGCACCAAAAGAATGAGGGGCTCGAGGGGGTCTCCCTCGACCAGGGGTTACGGCTTCAGAGGTAGAAAGTGAACGAGGGTGGCGAGGTCCGGCGAAGTGAGGGACTTGGACTTCGATTCGCAGAGCTGTGGAAGCTCTGGTTGATCCGATGCAGAGGTTAGATGTAGAACGCGTAGGGGAATGAAATGGTGATGAAGCGAGGGTCGGATCGTGCATAGATCAGGTTAGAGAGGTTCGTCGAAGCTGAACTCCGGCGAACTTCGATCTGGCCCTAATCGAGAACCTACGATCCTAATGATTAATCTAACTACTGGATTAAAGACTACAAACGAAAACTAAGCTATAAAACAAGATAAATCATCTCTTATACCTGGTGGTCGACCAGGGAGCAGGACCTCCGGCGAGCGGCGGCCGTGGGTGCTTCCCTCGACTCCTCCGACAAACTGATGCTTCCAGGAGGACCCCCCTGTCACGAGGATACTCTAGAGACTGGAAACGAGGGTGGAAGAAGACCAAAGAGAGACCAAAATGGAGAAGGAGGTCGAGGGATTTATTTATAGACATGGCGACACACCCTTAGTGACCGGGGTGCCACAAAGAATCGGCTGGTCCGATGCTGGTTCTGAGATGTTGGCGTGAAGGATGGAGCATCGACAAAGCTTTTTCATGAAGGAATCTGGGCTTGGAAGTCAAAGGATTAGAAAGGGAAAGTCGGAGAAGATGGGCCGATATGACATCTGACACCAGGCGGCTGGGGGCAGAGGAGTTGACCGGGCGGTCAACGAAACCTGATTGGTCCACATCAGCATTATTTTGACTGATTATTTAAACATATGAAATGACTTTATTTATTTTTACTTATAAAATAAGAAATGTTTATTAAATAATTTAGTATTTATTTATGATTTTTATTTTTTTGATGTATTTTATTTGGGGTTTATTTTATTGATGTATTTATAGGTATATTTACATGTATTTATTTTTATTTTGTATATTTTTATTTTATTATTTTATTATCTTATTTTATATAATTATAACTTATTTTTGTGAGTATAAATATATTTTTATTTAATTTTTATGAGTTTATTTGCATATTTAAATAAATAGGTATTTATACTATGTAGGTATACTTATAGGTATTTTACCTATATTTTATATACATTTTATTTATTTAATGAATTTTATTGGATTTTATCTTGGATTTACATTTTTAATATATTATAGATAATATTTACAATTTAATAAAAATATAGATGAATAAAGAATAAAAGAATGAGATCCCCCTTTTATTTATATACAAGGTACC
Organism: Ottelia alismoides; assembly: GCA_037367405.1. Classification (NCBI taxonomy): domain Eukaryota; kingdom Viridiplantae; phylum Streptophyta; class Magnoliopsida; order Alismatales; family Hydrocharitaceae; genus Ottelia; species Ottelia alismoides. The sequence goes on along the minus strand of JAZKJV010002114.1, from coordinate 223,901 downwards.
ATAGGTATTTTTGTCTATGCGATTCATAGACTTATTTTATTCTACAAGTTCTTTTTGGTTTTATTCTAATTCCAATAAGTACATGTATTATGTATATTATTTACAAAATTCTAAAAATTTAAATTTACAGAAATAATGAATAATGAATATAATGAATATTTTAATCGGGTAGACTATACAATGAAGGCCAAAAACCTAACTTTCACAGATGGACTCCAAAAATTATGAAACCAATTTTATTAAATAGCTCTTGAAAAGTTATATACAATTAAAGGTGATTTTGTTGGATTTTGAGTTTTTATTTGCAAGAAATGGGTCTGTGAAGTTAAGATTCTGGCTTTTTACTCTGTGTATAAAAGGTACACTGTATATTATTTTTGTACAAACTCAATTTTGTATTTTTATTCATATTATTATCTACAACTTTCATATACAAAGTTTCTTTGTTTGATGAATAAATAATTAGATACAAAATAAGTGTCAAAAATGCATAAATGAATGAACAAATAAATGAATTGTTTATTGTATTTCTGCCCCTTATCTCCCCTACTTTATTCCTTGTCGACCAATTCCATTCTGACCTTTGTCTCGGGGTTCAGGTCATAAAATATTTTCAATATTTTATTCCTTTTTCTTTTCTTCTCTTTATTCTATAATTTGACATTTAAAAACCTTATTTTATGTACAATAAATACAATAACTAATAGATGCTATTATGGACAAATTAATGCTATTTGCATGCATTTGTTGGGGTTTTAAGGTCAAAATAATAGAATAAAGGTGATGAAATGGGGATTCATCACCCCCCTATACTTGCCTTTGCTAGTGCCTAGCAAATACTTATGCAATAAGTAAGAGAGAACAAAGAATAAGAAGAAAAGAAAAAGAAGAATGAAAAAGATAGAGTGATAGGGATGCTTTCAGTGCAATATATGTCCTTACGAAATCAGAATTTGGAGCTTCTGCTAGACCTTGGGTGTGGATGTGTGTAGAACCTAGTCGGGAACCAACTTTGAAACACAACAGCCTTCGAGAGTCACAGAACTCGGTTCAACCCACCTTAATAGCCTGGTCAGAACTGGCCTACGCCATACGCAAACCCTTATGACTTATGAAGCTGACTTGTACAGTGTAAGTGATAGTGGCTCTCCCTAATTGAAATGACAAAGGAACTGACTTCTCCGGAATGGCAACCCAATGATTCCCCAATCCAGCCCTCTACCATTGAGGAGCGGGGTATTCCCTTCTAAGTTCAAGTGGCATCCAACTCAAGAGGAGGAGGAGGGGAAAAGAACGGACGGTAGCCAATGTAGCTACCTATCTTGGAATGCAAGACCAGTGTAGTCAAGTCATCCAGCTGCAGGCTCACATGATATAACTTTGATGCTCAAGCTTGCTTATTTTCTATACAACATATATACATGCTCCGGCAGGCACTTTTATTTTTATTTTCAAGCCTGCCCACTTTTTTGGAGAATTTTTTTTCGAAATACTATTCACAGCAGCATTTACATAAGGACTTTTCCTCTTGAGTCAGAAGACTATCCCTCTTTTGAAGATCTATTGTAACCTACACTCTCCTGTCATTCGACTTCATTGAAACTGGACCAGGTTGGGGTGCACTTCCCTCCCTAGACGAGGTCGAATGTTTCCACTCTTGTGCGTCTCAGACTGGTAAATCTAACCCCCTCACCACTCCAACTGAGTTGAGCCAAGTGAAAGGTGCAAGTGTCCAAGTTAGGTCACGACCGACAAGAGTCATGCGTGTCTCGAAGAGTTCTAGTTAGTCAGTTGAGGTGACTTGAACCCAGCCCTGATTTCTCAAAGAATTAAGTCTCAATAAACCTGAAGTACCTTAAACCTAGTTCCCGTAAGGTTCCAGTGCAGTTGGGTGCGGTAAGGTCCAACCAAGCTCCAATTTTAGACTTTACCGGACCGGTTCAATCATCAAGCTCACTCAGAAAGAATATGAATGATATGCACATGCTATGCAAGATGAATGATGCAATTTTTCACAATGAATTTAAAAATCAAAGAATCTTTTTACACAAAGAATTTTTACAAATAAAAATAATTTAAGCACATAAAAAGTATGTACAACTATTTACCGGGTGTGCCGCTTTATTTTACAAGGTTAAAGAACTTTAAAGAATTTACAAGTGTTATCTTGTTTGTTCCGAGTACATATATGTATACAAAAGACTTTTTATTTAACAGCTTCACAAATCTGCCCTTATTTATTTATTTATTTCTTAGTTCTATTTTTATTTTTGTCATTTATTATTTTTTTTATTTGAAAACATTTTCAAAACTATAGTACACGATAATTTTTGTAAGCTTTTACAAACATTCGAAAACTATTTTGCACATATTTGTCACACTATGTATATATATTTTCCACAATAGTTTTTACAAACATTTTTCAAACCATTTGCACATAGGTTTTCAAATCCTTTATTTCACACAAAGAAGAAAATTTTTCAAACAAAGCAATTTTACACAGGTTGAAAACATTTCACAGCAAGTTTTCCAAACAGTTCACAATATTTTTCAAATCGAACTGTAAAGGTATTTAAACTGATTTATTAATAAGTATAGACAAAGAAAAACTATACGTTACGTACACCATGGTTTAGGCTCTTATAAGTTTTATTTGGAATTATTGCTTATTTTTGCAGGAGAGATTTTTTATGTAGACTCCTCAGACTTTAAGAATTATTTTCAAAAGATTTTGAAGACTATAGTCCAAAATGTTTTTACAAACAAGTACACGCATTTGGAAATGATTTTGCAAAGGTTTTTCGAACAGTATAGATAGATTTTTCAAACAATTTTACAACCAATTTTTCCAACCATTTGCAAACCACATTTCACATATTTTTATTCCACTCAAAGAAAATAAATTTTGCAAATAAAACTACTTACAAAGGTTGAATACTATGTACACACTATTTTTCAAGCAATTTTCAAAAGATTTCACAAGGAGAACATTTTGCACACAGCCTTTTTCCTGATTTATTAATCAGTATGAACAAAAAGAGTCTGAGGAGCTCACAATCATCTTTTATTATTGTAATAGAAATACTTTTAACATTACTTTTTAACTTGAGGTAGTAGTTTATTTACAGTATGAGTTATGGCTTATAGTATATACATGGTATATACGACCCCCCTATACATAGCTTGAGCTATGTCCTCATAGATCGAAGAGAAAAGAGAAGACATAACTCGTACTGATATTAGACAAGTCTAAAGAATATATAAATAAGAAATGAATGAACAAATGAGAAGTTGACCGTCCCCCCTATACTTAGGATTAAGTAATCCTAAGTATAGCAGACTGTACACAATGCAGGGAGGGTCATGGGTGGGAATAAACAGATCGTACTCAGATTGTCTCCCCCTATACTTAGGGTACGATACTCCTAAGTATAGACAAGAAGAGGAGACAATGGAGAGGATCAAAGAATAAAAGAACTCGAGGTGCCCACCCCCCTATACTTAGGACAAAGTGCGTCCTAAGTATAGAAGACTGACAAAAAGGGGCAGCACTTTTTGATACAAAAACGAAGATAGAAGAGAAAAAGAAGAAAAGAAGAAAAGGAGAAAATCAGATGAACAGTTTTTTGCAGTGCAGCATCTGAATCTTCTGATGCTGCCAATGTTGTGGATATGTCATCACAGTGCATAAGCTGGATGGAGTCGACAACGGCCAAAAATGTATCTGGTTCGAGGTAAGGCTTCAGGAGTTGACCGTTGACGACGAATGGTTGTGCGTTAGTGACGAGTCGCTAGATACGATAAATAATTCGGTCACATTGTAGCACGTGTACTTAGCGATTCGGTCAGAACCGAGAGAAGATCTCCGTGAAGAGTGTCTCGGCTTAATTTATATCCCGGGCAAGTCCGGGGTCGAACTCAGGGAGGCAAAGGAACAACTTGGGGGTTAATTCGCAAACTTAGGTCTAGATTTCCAATGCGGTATTTTTTTTAGATTTTTTTAATGCAAAAAGAGAAGCAAATGCAAGTTGCGGGTGAATCAAGACGCCAAGAAAGCATACAACTTAGCCAAATTAAGTTTAATGTCAAATCAATTCAATTTAGCCAAATTATATTTTTCCTAGAATACTAATCCAGAGATGAACACAAAACACATTTTTTTGGAATTTTAGGGGTTAAAATGCAACAATGAAAAATGCACACTTTTTAAGGGTCTTTTTGCAATTTATCACACAAACAGAAAGCAAAAATCATGAAAAAATTACTGGAATGAAAACATGATGCAAGGAAGCTACAATAATTTTTTTGGAATTTTTTGACAAGTTATGAATTTTTTATGGATTTTTTAGTGGAAACAGAGTGACAGTGAGTAAATAATTTCTATTAAATCCACGTTATCAAATTAATTAACTTGCGAATTATCTCAAGTAGATATTTTTATGAAGAATCCAGGAGAGTTGAAATTTTGTAAAAAGAATATACGAGGATTTAATTAAAAATCAAAAACTAAAATCACTCTACAATTTTGTTAAGGCACTAGACAACTCCATTTTGAGTGAAATTTGGACAGTAATTACATCACATATCAAGACCATCATATATATTTTTTGTGGAATTTTTAGAGCAACCGTGTGTGAGATATAATTTTAAGAGCACAGAATGGGTAAACTATGCAAAATTTCAGTTAACCATTTTTAATTAATTACCCATTACTCATAAAAATACAAATAAATAGTCAAAATGTAGACATTTAGTTGCTCAACATGAACACATTTTTCATTGAATAAAAAGATGCCAAACAGATATCCAAATTGCTAGTCAAACACATGAGTCATTGTGCAAAATGACAACTGAAAATGAACAAGACAAATATGTACAGGGACGTTTTTGTAATTACATAAACATGAGAAATAAAAATTGCAATTTTTACAAAATAAAAAAAATGAGAAAGGGAAAGGGACCTTCTTCTTCCTCCCGATTGGGATGAACCCAACAAGGAAGATACTCGACGGCGCCGGCGGCCGCGCCGCACCAGCGCGCGGAGGGCGGCGAGGAGCGCGGAGGGGCGCGGGACGGCTGCGGCGGAAGGAGGCGGGGAAGAGGGCGGTGGCGCGGCTGTTGGCGAGCGGAGGCGCGCACGGCAGCCCGGGAGTGGGGGCCGCGCGGGGGCGCGGCTGGAGGAGCGGCGACAATGGGGGCGAAGGGGCGTCACCGGTGAGGGCGGCGCGCAGGGAAGCGCGGTGGCGCGCCGGTGGGGAATCCGAGGGGGCGGCGCCGCTGGCTGCGGCCGGCGGTCTGTGGAGGCGGTGAAGGGGGGGCGCGTCCTCCTCCTTCCTGTTTCTTTTTTTAAATTTTTTTTAATTTTCTTTTGTTTTGCTGCAAAAAAGAAACTTCTTTTTTTTTGTTTTAACCTTTTTTATATTTTTAATTTTTTTTAAGCAGGAAATATGTACACAAAAAAGGGAAGATGATGAGGAGGGTGTGATAATGTGATAAAAAAAACTATGGTGATGATGTGATACAAGAAAACAAGATAGTTGATAAATTAAAACAACAAAAAAATGATGAGAAATACTTACCTGGTCTTCGCCGGATTGGCGGAGCAGCTACGCTGGACTCTTGTCGTCGCCTCGATCCGATTGGCGAAATAAAAATCGGAGAAGCTACGCGAGCTCGACGGGGAACTCGTGACGCGAAGCGGAGCTCCGCGGATCTCACCTGAAGGAGGTCGTCGCTTGAGGACGATGCTTCGCCGCTGTCACCAACAAAACACTCCAAGCTCTCTCCTTATTCTATAAGAATGGTGGATGCAAAAAAATGAGGATGTACAAATGAATATAAAGAGAAGAGAAAGAGAGGTTAGAATGGTGGTGGTATTGAATGGGAAGTTGTATTATTGGTGGAGTTGAATGGGAGGTTGGTGGAAGAATATGGAGTGGAATGGGAGTTATTAAAAATGATGGAGTTGAATAGAAGTTGGTGGTAGAGAAGTTATTGTAGAGAATGGGAAAAAATAAATACATAAATAATGATATAAAGTATGCTACTTTAAATACAACAAAAATAAAGAGGGAAAAAAATAGTGGTGAATTTACAAATAAATACATACAACATGTACAATTTTTGTTTACTTTTCTAATTTGTATTTTTTTGTCTTTTTAATAAGAGATATTTACAACGGAAAAATACTATAAAATAATATAATTAAAATACAACACAATCATGATATTTTTGTATTTTTAGCAATTATGAAAGATACAATAAAAATTAAAGAAAGAATGAATATGTACAAGGTATACAATGTACATCTAGGTCCCAAAATCCAACTTTTGCAAACGAGCTCCGATTTTAATGAAACCACTTTCGTTGGATAGATAATTTTCTAACTTGAACTTTAAAAGTGAGTTTGGTGAATTTGGAGTTCATACGGAGCGGGAATTTAGCTTGGAAGTTGGTCTTTACGGCTTTTTTCCCATTGGGATCTAGGAGCATTTATTTGAGATATAATTTATTTTGTATTTTTGTATTTTTATGTACATTATTATGAACAAGTTAGAGAAAGAATTAGCCAAAAAGGAGTTGAAATGAATTTATTAAAAATCAATGAAGTTTTGAGCTATTTACAAGTATAAAACTCCTTTATTTTTGCGGCTTTTTATGTGTAATTTATTATGTACAATCTAATATACAATAATTAGTGTATTTTATTTACAAGAGGTATTTTGTTAGTTTATTGATTTTATTGACATTTATATGGGATTTTACTCGGGGATTTTGCTAAGATCAAGATATTAAGATGATGAATCGCGGATTCATCACCCCCCTATACTTAAACTTTGCTAGTCCTCGAGCAAATAAAGAATGAATAAGTTGGGTTAATCCCTGACTGTGCATGTGAATACAAGACTTGATCCGTTCAAGAACTCTCGGTTTTAGAGATCCTAAAATTCTAAGCTGAACCAAGCTCTAGTCAAAAGGTACCCAATTCCCCTAATCATCAGACTCTCTTTGTATACGTATATATAAGGGATATGACTTTAAGTGTGGACTGCAGTTATAAGAGTAGAGTCACAACGTCACCCAAGATTCTAGTCCGAGAGACTCTCCTATGGACCCGATCCTCCACACTAGGGAATAAATCATTTCTTGCATCCAATCCACCGTCTCTTTAGTTGTCAGACTTGAAAGTGTAGATGGAAGGCCAGTTGATGGAGGGCATAGGATTGTGTCATTTCTTCTCTCCCTCTCATTGGAACAAGGATCCTCTCAAGTGCCTTATTACGCAACACATTTTTTTGGTGTTGATCAGTGCGTCCGTCAAGAGAAGTTGGAGCCGTCTGCACTTGTTTTCCTGGGCGTACACCGGGGTGTGCCTTTTTTGAGTACCTATCGTACCTTCTACACCCAGACTTGTAGCATTTACGATGCAGAGCCCTTTTTTGGTGCAAACCCGACTCCTGGTCCTAATAGCGGTGGTCCAAGTGGACACTTTGAAATGGTTGGGAGCGCTCGCCTTTGGTGGAAGCTCTTTTGATAATTGACTTTGTGGAATGAGAGCTTTTCTTTGACATTTCATTGCTTTGTAGTAGTTGTGGCTAGCTCCACTGCTTTTACCAAGAGTTGGCGCACACTGATCAACAGTTTTTTATTTTATCACACCCTGGCACATAGGTAAATGTCAAGAGATAGTACAAGAACCATGTTCTCATACTGGCTAAAGATGCTGACACTCAGGTTTCATGAAGCCTTCATTGATTTTATCCCATCCTCGAGCATCATTAAATCAAGTCCAAACTCAAATCCCTCATCCCAGTTCCTCAAATGAAATTACAACTCATCTCATCATAACTGCAGTCGTGTATGTGAGGTGCTGATCATATTCTTAAGGTAGAGACTAAGCATGCAATATAGCACACACATCTTTCAAACTAGGGAAATGTGAATAATTAAGTCAAGGACCCTAATGACTAAGGCTGGTTAACTCAAAATCTCAAGACCTCATAAACCAAGTGTTCTTGAACATCACTAGTCTTGTGTGAAAGTGAATTGTGTCAGGGATTAAACCAACTTATTAGTTAGTTTTTTTTTAGTTTTTGTTTTTGTTTTAGTTTTTTTTTATGAATGTTTTTTTGTTGTTGTTTTTTTACCCATCCCATAATTATTATATAATATATATAAAAAATACGTGAAAGTACGAGGTATGGGTAAAGTATATATGTAATATATACACGCCCCCCTATACTTAGCTTGTGCTATGTCCTCATGGCACTAGGTGACAAAAAGACATAGCTCGTACTAAGCGTAGGAAAGCTAAAATAATAGTAAGTATAGAAGTCGATCCGCCCCCCTATACTTAGGCTCTGGACAGCCTAAGTGTAGAAGAAGAGAAAAAATGGGGCGGACGAGGTCAAGAGGAGAAATGATGAGTAAATACACATGGCGGGCATCGGTCCCCCCTATACTTAGGCTTTGGTCAGCCTAAGTATTGGAAAGAACACAAGAATGGAAGACCGATGAGAATGGGAAAGAATATACAAAAAGAAAATAAAAAGAAGAGAAGGAGCAAATCGGGTCACTCACCCCCCTATACTTAGGATCTAGTCATCCTAAGTACAGCCACAAAATGAAAACGATACGGAACTGGGGCGAGTGATGCGAATCATGAGGGAGGGAGGTGAATAAAGGAAGGAAAATATGTACAAGGAGGAGGGAGAATATACAAGGATCAAGAAGGTTTGTGACGGACCTTCTTGCGGGAGCGATGGGGTGGGTAGTATACACATGTGTCGCTGTCAGAATCGTCCTCCGAAGAATAATAGTGAGGTGTGGGGAACGTCCAACGGGTGTCGACACACGGCTGCTTGCTCAAATATGGCTTCAGATAAGCCGAACTAAGCTCACTCATGTAGATCACCTCATCCGGACCTGATGAGGACTCCTCAGAAAGTTCCTTCTCTGAAACATCGAAGGTAACCTTCTTAATCGGTTTTCTAGAACCTGAAGCATCAAGAGGAAGAGGAGATTGATACGTCTTAAGGAGTTCGGGGGAGCACCTCAAGGAATCAACACCCGTCTTCTTCTTACCAGATGACCGACTAGAGGATGGAGCAACCGATTTATCAAGATTGGTCAATTTAGTCCCAGTTGTCTCCTTTGGTGTATGTCTTGGATGTGGTGTGTGTGAGGTTCTGACCAGAGGTTCATCATCAGATGAGTCACCATATGCATTGTAATACTCCTGCAGGGTCAGCACACGTCTCTGATAAGGCACAGTGTTCTCAGTTGGCTTGATATTGTTGGGTTCTTGTGTCGGATCATCGAAATGATCAAGGCAATCCACAAAGGTCATGTCCGACTCACTGATAGCTTCTGGTCTTGAGTCCTCTCTAGAAGCTGTCGTGGTGGGGGTGCAAGCAGTAGGCGGTGTGTGGTTGTAGGAAGTGTCTAAACCAATGGTTGTCTGGACAGTCGGTATCTCAGGTGTAGTAGAGAGATGGGACTCAACTGTCTCTCGAAGGTCGCGACTGTCTGCAACTTTACGGGTTACCTTGGAATATCGTGTGTCCTCAAAGATCGGGTGAGGTCGGAGTGCTCCCAATGCAGAGAAATCGATCTCCCGAGTCTCACAATCTATAGTTGCCTTAGCCAAGGCTAAGAACGGCTTCCCAAGAATGATCGGAGACTAGGTGAACTCTCCTCGGTGCTCAATGTCAATGATCGTGAAGTCTATCTCCAGTAGAGCACCTTGAAAAGTGACGATGACTGAAATGGTTCCTCTCGACCGTTTAATGGTCCGATCTGCCAACTGAATGATATCTCTTGACTTCTTGGCAGATCCGAGTTTGAGCTTGGCAAACACGGAGGTCGGGAGGATATTAATCGGTAAGTCATCATCGATTCTTGCATGGGTGAATGTGGTATCTTTGATTTCACAATCAAATCTAGGTAACCGCTTTACTCTGCGGCCCTTGGTTTTTCTCCCTATTATCAAAGATGTGGCCATAGACACTATATGTATCTCAGTCCTTGTTCTCTTATTGCCCGACCTTTTAGGCATCAATTTACTTCTCACAAATCTTTTAAGGTCGGGAAAGTGCTCAATGGCCATTATTAAGGGAAGCTCAAAAATCAACTTTCTATCTAATGCTTCCCTAACCGCAGGATCCAATTTTTTTAGATCTTTTCCTTTTTCAATTTTTATGGTATTTTCCGAGTTTTCAATTTTTTTGGTCTTTTTGGTAGGTGAAGGAGGACTAGGAGAATGTACATACTCAAGTTTGGAGGAAAAGTGGTTAGTAGAAGAGGGAGATAGAAGGGACTCCAGATGTACATGATGTGTGGTCAATCCGGTATCTTCCAGGTTTTCGAAATTCAATCCGCAAAATCCATGATCCACATTCCTACCTGTACTCTTGATCGGTCTACACATGTCATCCTCCAATAAGTTCTCATGACACATCATGAGAGAAGTCGACGCAATTGGAGGGTACTGCTGAGAACTCGGGCTCTTATACTCAACACACCTTGACTCGGGTGTGCAATACTGGGTTGAGTATGGCCCATAGGTATGGCAGTTGTTGGTCGGAGCCTCATCAGGCGGGGTTAGTAGACAGGGGGTCTGTAAATCAGTCGCATGAATCCAATCCCCTGTGTATGTTGGCTCTCCGAATGGGTGATATAAAGGTTGGTCAATGTGGTCTCTATCACTCAGGTTAATCAAGTCAGGAAGATCGTACGGTGCAGGCCTCTCCATTCGATTTGTCTGGTTGACCATGTTGTACCCTAAGGTTAAGTCGGGATGTGTGTATGGCAATTGTTGTTCTGTCCCAACTCGAGGTGAAAGTGAGGTATGTGGGGTCAACTGATTATGCCAATCATTCATCTCAGCAGTCGCTTGCTCTTTGATTTGTTCCTTGATTCCAGCAAGCGGACGAGAATATAGTGAATCAATCCAAGGTGGTTGTGGGTCAGGGGTGCAAGAATGTGGGGTAGGTGAGAAGGACGGAGAAGTGCGGAAGTCAGTCGGAGTTCTGACTTCGCGGTTGGGGTGTGGGTATGAAGAGGAATGAGAGGGTGGAGATGATCGAAATATGGTCGAAGAAGAATGACGTGGATATGATGACCAATATTCTGACATCTTGGAGGGAAAATGGGAGAATGAAGCAGATCGAGGAAGAAAGCGTGCAAGTGCACCGAATAACACACAAGACAAACAAACACAAGAGCAAACCCTGAGTTCACCTACTCAACACAGTGATGGTCGCAAAAGTCCGACCGTTTATCTTTTCAGTTTTAATTAGGTGATAAATCAAGATATCAATCCAATTACGCAAGGCTCAAAAGTAGGTTTTGGGCACTATCCTAGGGATGCGTCCTCACCTCTCAACAATCACAATTAGCCAAGCATACAATGAGGGTTTTACTCTCCCAAAACAAGTGTTAGTTTTAGTCAATTTTTTTGGTCAACTCTGATTAGCAGTCCCGGTTTTAAGTTTGGTTATCACTTGATTAGTCCACCAAACAAAGCACGCCTAACGATCAGTCCCGATTTCCTTTTAACCTAAGTTTCAAAAACCAAGGGGAGGGAGTCGAGAAAAACCGATGCAAATAATGAAATCAATGATGCATGCCCAGTTCAGAAGGCTTACAGTGATCCTCGCGCTCTACATGCGGGATGCAAGGCAGAATTGAAATTTTATACTAATATGAATGCAAACGAGAAACCGTTCCTAGACAAGCAGTTCTATTAGCGAGTGATGAACAAGTTTAATTTGACTAATAGCCCAGCGGTCTAAGTGCGTCTCGTTAAATGTGATGTGTGGTCCTAAATATTACGAGCACAAGCAATCAAGATAATCTAATAAAAATGCTCTAAGAGCCGCGAGTGCAAGTCCTATTCTACGTCAATCAACCACACGACCACGAGCAGGTCCAAAGTCCAGTCCGGATACAAACGCGAGCTCTCAAACAAGAGCCGCTGGAAAAAGCGAATTACCTAAGTTATTACAACACAATAATTACAAAAATTTATAAAAATTCTCTCGAAGATAAACTAGTTCTCCTCGCTCTTCACAGTCAACTTGCGTCGCGTCCGTCGACCTCCGATGCACTCCAAGTCCACCGGGCCCTCTCAAGGAAACAAAGATTTATATTAGAGAGATAAACAACAAGATATATACAAAAATATGAAGAGAAATAATTGCAAAAAAATAGATGGAATAAATACAAGTGGCTCGAGGGTCAGACTACCCGAGTAAATGAAAATCTAAATCTAAATTTTTAAATTAGTCCCTAAGCTGTTTGCCTCTCCGGCAACGGCGCCATCTGACGAGTCGCTAGATACGATAAATAATCCGGTCACATTGTAGCACGTGTACTTAGCGATTCGGTCAGAACCGAGAGAAGATCTCCGTGAAGAGTGTCTCGGCTTAATTATATCCTGGGCAAGTCCGGGGTCGAACTCAGGGAGGCAAAGGAACAACTTGGGGGTTAATTCGCAAACTTAGGTCTAGATTTCCAATGCGGTATTTTTTTTAGATTTTTTTTAATGCAAAAAGAGAAGCAAATGCAAGTTGCGGGTGAATCAAGACGCCAAGAAAGCATACAACTTAGCCAAATTAAGTTTAATGTCAAATCAGTTCAATTCAGACAAATTATATTTTTCCTAGAATACTAATCCAGAGACGAACACAAAACACATTTTTTTGGAATTTTAGGGGTTAAAATACAACAATGAAAAATGCACACTTTTTAAGGGTCTTTTTGCAATTAATCACACAAACAGAAAGCAAAAATCATGAAAAAATACTGGAATGAAAACATGATGCAAGGAAGCTACAGTAATTTTTTTGGAATTTTTTGACAAGTTATGAATTTTTTATGGATTTTTTAGTGGAAACAGAGTGACAGTGAGTAAATAATTTCTATTAAATCCACGTTATCAAATTAATCAACTTGCGAATTATCTCAAGTAGATATTTTTATGAAGAATCCAGGAGAGTTGAAATTTTGCAAAAAGAATATACGAGGATTTAATTAAAAATCAAAAACTGAAATCACTCTACAATTTTGTTAAGGCACTAGACAACTCCATTTTGAGTGAAATTTGGACAGTAATTACATCACATATCAAGACATCATATATATTTTTTTGTGGAATTTTTAGAGCAACCGTGTGTGAGATATAATTTTAAGAGCACAGAATGGGTAAACTATGCAAAATTTCAGTTAACCATTTTTAATTAATTACCCATTACTCATAAAAATACAACTAAATAGTCAAAATGTAGACATTTAGTTGCTCAACATGAACACATTTTTCATTGAATAAAAAGATGCCAAACAGATATCCAAATTGTTAGTCAAACACAGGGGTCATTGTGCAAAATGACAACTGAAAATGAACAAGACAAATATGTACAGGGACGTTTTTGTAATTACATAAACATGAGAAATAAAAATTGCAATTTTCACAAAATAAAAAAAATGAGAAAGGGAAAGGGACCTTCTTCTTCCTCCCGATTGGGATGAACCCAACAAGGAAGATACTCGACGGCGCCGGCGGCCGCGCCGCACCAGCGCGCGGAGGGCGGCGAGGAGCGCGGAGGGGCGCGGGACGGCTGCGGCGGAAGGAGGCGGGGAAGAGAGCGGTGGCGCGGCTGTTGGCGAGCGGAGGCGCGCACGGCAGCCCGGGAGTGGGGGCCACGCAGGGGCGCGGCTGGAGGAGCGGCAACGATGGGGGCGAAGGGGCGTCACCGGCGAGGGCGGCGCGCGGGGAAGCGCGGTGGCACGCCGGTGGGGAATCCGAGGGGGCGGCGCCACTGGCTGCGGCCGGCGGTCTGTGGAGGCGGTGAAGGGGGGGGGGCGGCGCGTCCTCCTCCTTCCTGTTTCTTTTTTTTTAATTTTTTTTTAATTTTCTTTTGTTTTGCTGCAAAAAAGAAACTTCTTTTTTTTGTTTTAACCTTTTTTATATTTTTAATTTTTTTAAGCAGGAAATATGTACACAAAAAAGGGAAGATGATGAGGAGGGTGTGATAATGTGATAAAAAAAACTATGGTGATGATGTGATACAAGAAAACAAGATAGTTGATAAATTAAAACAACAAAAAAATGATGAGAAATACTTACCTGGTCTTCGCCGGATTGGCGGAGCAGCTACGCTGGACTCCTGTCGTCGCCTCGATCCGATTGGCGAAATAAAAATCGGAGAAGCTACGCGAGCTCGACGGGGAACTCGTAGCGCGAAGCGGAGCTCCGCGGATCTCACCTGAAGGAGGTCGTCGCTTGAGGACGATGCTTCGCCGCTGTCACCAACAAAACACTCCAAGCTCTCTCCTTATTCTATAAGAATGGTGGATGCGAAAAAATGAGGATGTACAAATGAATATAAAGAGAAGAGAAAGAGATGTTAGAATGGTGGTGGTGTTGAATGGGAAGTTGTATTATTGGTGGAGTTGAATGGGAGGTTGGTGGAAGAATATGGAGTGGAATGGGAGTTATTAAAAATGATGGAGTTGAATAGAAGTTGGTGGTAGAGAAGTTATTGTAGAGAATGGGAAAAAATAAATACATAAATAATGATATAAAGTATGCTACTTTAAATACAACAAAAATAAAGAGGGAAAAAATAGTGGTGAATTTACAAATAAATACATACAACATGTACAATTTTTGTTTACTTTTCTAATTTGTATTTTTTTTGTCTTTTTAATAAGAGATATTTACAACGGAAAAATACTATAAAATAATATAATTAAAATACAACACAATCATGATATTTTTGTATTTTTAGCAATTATGAAAGATACAATAAAAATTAAAGAAAGAATGAATATATACAAGGTATACAATGTACATCTAGGTCCCAAAATCCAACTTTTGCAAACGAGCTCCGATTTTAATGAAACCATTTCGTTGGATAGATAATTTTCTAACTTGAACTTTAAAAGTGAGTTTGGTGAATTTGGAGTTCATACGGAGCGGGAATTTAGCTTGGAAGTTGGTCTTTACGGCTTTTTTCCCATTGGGATCTAGGAGCATTTATTTGAGATATAATTTATTTTGTATTTTTGTATATTTATGTACATTATTATGAACAAGTTAGAGAAAGAATTAGCCAAAAAGGAGTTGAAATGAATTTATTAAAAATCAATGAAGTTTTGAGCTATTTACAAGTATAAAACTCCTTTATTTTTGCGGCTTTTTATGTGTAATTTATTATGTACAATCTAATATACAATAATTAGTGTGTTTTATTTACAAGAGGTATTTTGTTAGTTTATTGATTTTATTGACATTTATATGGGATTTTACTCGGGGATTTTGCTAAGATCAAGATATTAAGATGATGAATCGCGGATTCATCAGTTAGGAGACAATTCCGATATGACAATACTTCCATTGCCACGCACTTCACGAACTCGGAATGGCCCTGTCCACTTACTCTTTAATTTGCTCGGGAAGATCCGTAACTTTGCATCAAATAACCACACCTTCTGTCCAACTTCAAAGGTCTTTCGTCTGATGTGCCGGTCATGCCAGCGTTTCACCTTTTCCTTGTACATCAATGTGTTATCGTATGTATAGTCTCGGAACTCCAGAAGTCTGTTCAGATCATCCTTTCTTTTCTGACCACTTTTCGTGAGTCCAAATTGCACATGTTAATTGCCCATAAAGATTTGTGAATTAATTCGACGGGCAAATGGCACGGCTTCCCATATACAAGACGATAGGGCGACATGTCCAAGGGAGACTTGTAGGCGGTTCTGTAAGCCCAGAGAACTGAGTCCAAGAGTTGGGACCAGTTCTTTCTGTCTGGCCATACAAGTTTCTGCAAGATCGTCTTAATTTCTCTGTTCGACAATTCGGCCATGCCATTGGTCTGAGGATGGTAAGGGGATGCAACACGATGGTCGATGTCGTACTCCTTCGTTAATTTCTTGACCTCTTTGTTGATGAAATGCTACCCCCATCTGATATGAGAATCTTCGGAATCCCGAACCGCGCAATGGTGTTATCTTTCAAGAATCGGCACACTGTCCGACTGTCATCGGCTCGAGCGGGAATAGCTTTGACCCAACGACTCACGTAATCGATGACAAGAAGGATGTGCTCAAAACCTTGACTGTTAGGGAAAGGTCCCATGAAGTCAATGCCCCATGCATCAAAAACATCTGCTATCTAAATGATTTTCAGGTGCATCGAATCTTTTGCAGTGAGTGTACATTTCAATCTCTGATAGTCAATGCATTGTTTGACAAATACTGCTGCATTGTTTGGCTACCGTACGGTCTCCAGAGTGATGTCCACCAGATTCGAGCGAGTGACAATGCTCGAGGACACTATAATGCTCTCCTGAGGGATGCACCTGCACCAAATGCAATCCGCTCCTTCCCTGAATAGAAGAGGATTTTCCCATTGATAGAAACAGATGATCGACATGAATTTATTCTTCTGATTCTTCGTTCAATCCGATGGTATTACCCCCGAGGTGAGGTAATTGACTATATCAGCATACCAAGGGAGAGAATCCACTGCTAAGATTGACTCGTCAGGAAAGGTTTCTGTGATGGGTGCACTGTTCAGGGGAGGCTCATGCTGCTCAATTCTAGAGAGATGGTCTGCTACCACATTCTGAACTCTAGGCTTGTCCTTAATTTCCAAGTCAAATTCCTGAAGAAGAAGGATCCATCGAATCAATCTCAGCTTGGCATCCTTCTTCTGCTGTAGGTATCGGATAGCAGAGTGGTCTGTAAAAATAGTGACTTTGGATCCGAGCAAATAGGATCTGAACTTCTCGAGGGCGAAAACCACAACCACCAACTCTTTCTCTATCACAGTGTAATTTCTTTGTGACTCGTCTAATGTTTTGCTGGCGTAGTGAATGGCATAGGGCGCTTTTTCTTTCCTTTGTCCAAGAACAGCTCCGACTGCAAAATCTGACGCATCAGTCACGATCTCAAAAGGAAGAGACCAATCCGACGGTTGTAGGACTGGAGCCTAAATGATAAGCTCCTTCAGTTGATTGAAAGCAAGGAGAACCTGCTGATCGACATTAAACTCAGTTTCCTTGCATAGAAGTTCTGTCAAAGGTCGGGCGATGCGGCTAAAGTCCTTGATGAATCGTCTGTAAAATCCCACATGCCCCAAGTTACTGACTGAGGTGGATCTAAATTGGCAATAACATCCACCTTTGTCGGTCGACTTCCATGCCACGTTTGGAAACGACGTGACCCAGCACAATGCCTTCGGTGATCATGAAGTGGCTCTTTTCCCATGAAAGCACTAAATTGACTTCACGACATTTCTGTAGCACTCTGTCTAGGTGCTCAAGAAAAGAATCAAAACTATCACCATAGACATAGAAGTCGTCCATGAACACCTCGAGAAAACTGCCTACCATCTCGACGAAAACTGCTAGCATGCACCTTTGGAATGTTGCAGGTGCGTTACATAATCCAAAGGGCATCCTCTTGAAGGCGTAGGTGTCGAACGTGCAAGTGAAGGTAGTCTTCTCTTGATCTTCGGGAGCAATTGCCACCTGGTTGTACCCGGAATACCCATCCAAAAAGCAGAAGAACTCCTTGCCTGCTAGTCTTTCCAGAACTTGATCAATGAATGGCAAGGAGAAGTGGTCCTTCTTAGTTGCTGCATTAAGACGGCGGTAGTCAACACACACCCGCCAGGATGTTGGTACCCGAGTGGATATTTCCTCTCCTTTGTCATTGGTAACCACGGTAAGCCCAGATTTCTTTGGAACTACATGCAGTGGGCTTACCCATTTTGAATCGAAGATGGGATAGATGAAGCCTGCATCGCACCATTTCGTTATTTCTTTCATGACAACGTCCCGGAGGTTTGGATTCAGCCTTCTTTGGAATTCGCGGGACGGCTTGGCAACTTCTTCCGGATAGATGTGGTGTGAACACAATGCTGGTTTTATCCCACAAAGATCTGATACACACCAACCAAGTGCCTTGCGGTTCTTTTCTAGAACCTCGAGAAGGCGAGATTCTTGATCCGGGTTCAGCCTGCTGCTGATGATGACCGGATACATGTGTTCTTCACCTGCAAGGAAAGCATACTTCAGGCCTGCAGGAAGTGGCTTGAGTTCTGCCTTTGAGCTGTCCAACTTGTTGGTCACTTCAGACACTATACTGGTGGTAGGATGTACTTCTTTGATGGATCTACCATCCACAGTATTCTACTGCGACCTTGATGATGTGCCGAACGGTTCTGCACTAGGCTCATTGTGTTTGGTCTGGAGTGAATTCTTGAAATCACCTAATTGTTTCAGCATCAGCGAGTCTGTCTCCCAAGAATAGGAGCATAGGTCAACTGTGCTTACCAAGTCCTCCTCGAGAGTGAGGATTTCTTGGGTCCATAAATCATTCAATGGCAGCAATGAGTCTTTGATTTCAGCAATAAAGTCACAGTCTACTTCTGATACTGCATGGCTCTCATCAGTCGTGGCGTTCGGCTCTCTGATCATGTCTATAGTGATCTGCGTGTTGTTCGAGCTGAAAGTGATCTTGCCTGACCCGTAATCAACCACGGCACCTGATGTACATAAGAATGGTCGGCCAAGGATGATAGGGGTCTTGAGTAAGGGTGCGGGCGAGTCCATATCAAGGACTACAAAATCAACAGGGAATTGCATCTCCCGGACCTTTACTACAACGTCTTCCAACAGACCTCTGGGTCGCTTGATGGATCGGTCAGCGAACTGAAGGATCATCCATGTCTGCTTGAGCGGACCCAGCCCAAATTCTTACGTTATTGATGCTGGCAAAAGGTTGATGGAAGATCCGCTGTCAAGGAGAGTGTGCTCAAAGACTTGATCAAAAATCTCACAACTGATAAGAGGTGCTCCATTGTCCTGCTTTTTCTGTGGGAGGTTACTGATGGCTGCTACCGTGGTCAAGGTGAGGACGTGCTTCTCAACTTGCTGGCGTCTATTCTTTCGTGTTGGGCGACGTTTGCAGGTACATACCTCTTTCAGACCTTTCTTGACCACCGGCATGTATTCCACGGCTTTCCGTAAGGGAATCTCAACAGTTAAGTTGTCTATTATTTCCACAACTCCAAGATCAGACAATGCACTTTTTCTTTTTGCAATTTTTTTGGATTTTTCAATTGCATTAGGAAAAGGAATATTTACATCACTGGAAAGCAAAATAGAGTTCTTGTTTATATCAGAATTATCGCCCACACATTGTTGTACATCCGGACTACAAAAAGGAGTACAAACTGGATCTGACATGCTGGTGCTGATGGGCGAGCAA
Source organism: Ottelia alismoides (assembly GCA_037367405.1). Lineage (NCBI taxonomy): Eukaryota > Viridiplantae > Streptophyta > Magnoliopsida > Alismatales > Hydrocharitaceae > Ottelia > Ottelia alismoides. Next base: position 204,617 of record JAZKJV010002114.1, on the reverse strand, counting down.
AAAGTAGGGCGTCTGCTCCGTCGGCTGGTGAGGGATCGACTGCTGCTTGAAGGATATGGTTAGATCCTCAAGCGCATCACGGAAGCGTGAGCGTCGTATCGAATATGACGAGGAGCGACTAGTCGCACTAGTTGCTCGATGCAGCGGAAATTAAAAAATTTCATACGACAAAACCACATGATCCAAGAACACTTCTCGGATTGTTTCGTCTAAACCATAAACAAGTAATAGGATTACCTCTTGAAGCGTGGTTGCGATCGAGTCTCTAAACGAAGAGACCTCCTGTCTCAAGTCCGATCCGACGGAGTAGACGCTTGCGAGCGCGGGGATGAACTGCACGCTTCTCGCAATCCATGTTGATGATCCAAGCAGTGGATCTCCTGATCTCGACACACGAGATCCGATTTCTTCTTCACGAGCAAGGCACGCCGAAGTAGACGGAGTTCCACGAACAAAACATTGGGAAACATAACGACGACGTTGCGGTAACGAAGACTCTCTCCATGGCATCCATGGTGGACGGCCATGAGAGGGAGAGAGAGGGCTGACGTCTAGAGAGAAAGAGAGAGAGAGATATGCTTCTCAAGCATTGTGTGTAAAGAGAGAGCATGGGTATGCCTCTCTATTTATAGGGTTTTGGGATCCATGGATCTCAATCCATGGGATATATAAAATCAATGGATGAGATTGATTTATGTCAATCCAATGGTCAAGATTGTTGTTAGTAAAAACCAACAACTTTAGGTTAAAATATAATTGACAAAATCAAATATAAATCAATCCAATAAATAAGGAGATAATATACATGGAGATCAAATCTCCCATGTATTATCAAGGTGGACGGCCACCCATTCCAAATAGGACATGGGTGCCGCCCACCACATACCATGTGGGGGCAATCTCATGGAAATTCATGAGATTGCATGCTTCCTTGATTTTCTCCATTATTTATTTCCAACAACTTTTGTTGGTATTTATTCACCAAAAATAATTCACAATTAATTTTGGGAATATTGCAATCTTGACATTGGGAAATTGTGAATCATATTCACAACCCAAAACAACATATAATTTACATTGTCAATTAATTACACAATGTGTATCCAATACACATAATAATTAATCAACAAATATAAATTATAATTAGCTCTCTCTAATACATTATAAATCACATTTATAATATATTATAAATAATTGGATATTGCTATCCACATTATTCTCATCCATGATAATTAAATCATATTTAATCATCTTGGATCTCTTTTTCTCATGTGTTCAAATAATATGAATCACATTCACATTATTCACATCTTTGATAATTAAATCACATTCAATCATCTTAGATAACTCTCTTTATAATATGAATCAAATTCATATTAATCATGATAATTAAATCACATTTAATTATCCATTTTCTCAGTGCTCGGATACATATTATCAACAATGAAATTATCCTGAACCCATTCGAGGATAATGCGCTTTCTCCGCGAATACTTGGAGATAAGGACATGGCGATTGTATTGTTCCACGTATAGTGACTTGGATATTAAGATCACATCTCAAATCCAGATCTCATGCCTCCCATAGATGCTTGATTAAATCAAGACCGCAAATCTAATCTTCTCATTGCATCTGAATCACATTTAGATCAATGTCCAACATTTGGATCAAGATCAGATTACTTCTTTACTGAGAGGAGTCACTAAAATCCAGACTCGTTTCACCACTCCCTAGGAATGGAAGCGTCATGGTTATACAATCGTTTATGATCACATCACCCTCAGGTATTCCCAATACCTGTACATCTTGCATACTGGAAGACTCAGAATAAACCCGAAGTATTAGATCAACTTTACACTGTTTACTTCAGGGTTTTATCAGTAAGTTTCTCATTCGATCATTGGGAGTCGGTATCGATCATATACTTTCCAAAAGCATATATCATACCTAGGTCATGATCATATACTTTCCAAAAGTATATATCAAACCTACAAATTCAGTCAAGCTTCTAAAGCGAGACGACCATGCGCATGGAATTTGATTCTTCCAAATATCTCACGAGTGAGCTCATGTCTTCCGGCTCAGTGACTGAACATGTATGATCCCTTTGAGAGAGAGTATTACTCATATGCCCTTATATGCACACCAGCGCGCCAGTGTATAGACCTTGATTAGGTCATCAACCTATTGGTCTGCCAATTATACATACTCAGACATATAGCAACACACATGTCTCCGGTCAGAGGATGTGTGCCTATATCATGACAGCATACGATATAGGACTTTGGTTATCTCGATCTCGTTAAGTCAACTCTTTGACCTAACTCATCTGACACCTCCGAATCTCTATTCCTATGCAGAGGACCTGCATCAAGAGGTCGGTCAGATATCAGCCTAACTGAGATAGAATTTCCATCTCCTACTCAGGTTGGAGATCATCTCTTAACAATCATTTAACGGTGCTTGATGAGTCCTCAATCTAACTCATTAGATATTCATCTAAGCACCAGCCTCTATGATTCAATAATTGAATCAACAGCTGTATGATCATTAAGATGGCCATGGTACATAACCCTAATTGTACTAAGGGACCTATTATGCAAATTATTCATTCTTCATTTCAGATAAAGGAATGATATTCGCAATAACATATATTGCATAATGGCTTGCCGTGGGCTCGCATTTCCAATAATTTCCCACTATCCCAAAGAGCCTTTAATGGGCTAATCATTTAAACCCACACTCATGTGACAATCATAGGCTATTTAGAAAATAGCTAGGTAAGCTGATCAGTCACTCTGTTGCCAAAAGACTACGCCAAGTCTTTTACGGCACTTGCATATCTCTTAGTAACAGTACTCGCATCCAATGCGAATGTTGCATCTTATGCAACCAATACTCAATTTTTATCGATTATAGTGTCCTTGACACTACATCTTATTAATTATCATAACCAGTATTCCCATTATCCTTATTAGAATATCTTCATTCCTGGAGATCTCTATCTCCTAAGGTATCTACAGTTAAGACCCTTATAAATCACTATCTACAAGGTCTTAAACTTTTGAAGATAAGACTTTGAGATCACTATCTCTAAGTTCGATCATCTTTGAAGATATTGTTATTACTGCAACCAAGTGTTTTATATCCAGAGTAGGATTAGTAACAGTTTACTACTCCCACTGCATGGCAGACATATGGCTTTTGTACACATCTAGCATACACTTCAGCTTCTCGTAACTGATGCACAAGTGCAAGCAGTTTTAGCATTCACTTCCTCAACTCTTTGAGGTGATATTCTTTAGATTCGTCAGTACCATATCTTAGGGGAAAGAATCCTTTCTTGGAATTTTCTAGAAAATGGAATAAGTCCAAGGTGTACTACTAATGTGATGGTCCCAATATCCTCTTCTTTTTGCTTCTGAACGACTTCAGAATTAAGATCTAAGAGGTATCCTTGAGATCATATCTCAAGGTATGGAACAACCAAATTATAAAACACTTATTATTATTCTTATATCATTCTAAATGATTAGAATAACATCTACATTTAGCACGATGACTCCCACTAAGCTTCACATAGTTCATCAAGATTTTATCTGAAATCATATCATTTATAATTTCATCAAATCTTATGTTCCAACTACAGGAAGCTTATTTGAGTCCAAAGATGGAGTTCTTTAGCTTGCACACCTTGTTTTCCTCAACCATGAAGCCCTGGGGCTACTTCATATGAATATCCTCAGAGAGGTATTCATAGAAGAATGCAATCTTGACTCTCATCATGAAGATGTCATAGTCAAGTTGTGTAGCTATAGTTAGCAATATTCTGATGGGTTAAAGCAAGGTCACTGGAGAGCAAGTCTCATTTCAAGCGATGTCTTCTCTTCTGGCTACGAACCTTGCTTTGAAGGTCTCGACCTTCTCATCAGGTTCCCTCTTTCTCTTGAAGATCCATTTACACTTTAATGGGTCTTACCCATATAGGTGGATCCTCGAGGGTCCATATACAACACTTGTATATGAATTCTATATTAGACTTTATTGCTAACATCCATCTTTCCATGTCATGATCCTCAGGAGCTTCATCACATGAAGTCCGATCATTTTCAGACTCAACTGACACATGGAATCCATCCTCAAACTTATTTGAAGAGGTATTAATGTTTCATCTTTAATTGTCTATTTAGTTTCCGATTTCAGGGGCCTCATTATCTTCTCAAGATTAAATGAGTTCCTTTTCTTCATTTTCATCTTGATTCTCAAGAGAGTCATCCTATAAGAATCATATCCTCAAAGATGAGATCTTTTAAGAATCTCAAGGTCATAAAGTAGGTATCCAATACCATCCTTTATTTTCCTAATGAAGTAGCACTCTCTGGTGCTAGATTCTAGCTTACTAGCTTGGAACCTTATTAAGTATATAATGTAGTCTCTACCACATATACATATACCTGGAAACTAAGAGATAATTATGCTCAGATTTAATCATTGATCAAATCATGTCACACATGATCAATTGCATCTCCCTACAACTCTATTTAGTTAAGGTTTATTAGGAGGGGTGAGATGGAAATGATATTCATATCTCTATTAAGGTATTCTACGAATTCATTTAATAGGTACTGACTACCTAGATTAGATCAAATTCATTTAATCTTCCTTTAAACTTTGGTTCTAAATCAAAATTGTGAAATCTTTGAACATTTCAAAGGTTTCTAAGTGAAGTGAAGAAATCTCATATCATACATAATCATCATTAGATATCACATATCCATAATGTTTACCACGATATAGATTATTCACATACATCAATATGTATGAGATCTTGAATACCTTGACATCTTACACCTTTCCCAAAGAAGGGTGTATTGGACATTTTTACTTTGAATACAATATTCATAAGTATGCAAGTTTTGAAATTTCAGACATTCTAAAGTTTCATCTCTTACTTGTCCATTGATCTCATCAACAATCATATGTCCAAAACATGATGCCAGATCATTGTCAAATGATCTATGTCCTCCTATTGATCTTTAAAGGTTTAATTTTCAGTATTAGAAATCTTAACGAACCATTCATTAATTTTCTAATTTAGTGGAGTCTACTAGATGTTAGATTACTATATGAAATATCTCCATCATAACTCTTTATGATAGGTCTATTCCAGATTTCAAGTTTATTCCCAACATTTAGAAATAAACAATGAGTGTATTCTAATATCTAGGTCATAGAGACATTCTCTAAGACTAAGGGCTCCCACTGAAAATATGTAGTATATTCATCCGGTGGAAATCATTGCAACAATTGCATCAATTCCAACATGGATGACCATTAAACCTTAAGATCAAATTTCTAATATTCTAATACAGATGCAACCAATTGCAAGTGTCATTAGAAGATTGAGATACAATTATTAGACTTTATCTTATCAAATAAGTAAGTCAATTTCAATGATTATATGTAGATTTTTCTGTGTAGTTTTCGATTCCTTCTCTAAGGATTCTAGATAGATTTGATAGTCATACTATCAACACATCAATTTATTGCAGTATTGGCATTCATCCAACTCTTTAGATGTCATATGGAAGTCACAGAAGTACAGTTCAACTCTTTGACTATACATCTTACTTAGGTCCAACCCATGCTTCCACTGCGCTCCCTTTATCTCTAAGCAACCATTGCTCAAGACTAAGTTTCTCTTATGTTAAATTCAAAAGAATTCAAGCAAAAGTATTTCAACATTTATACATGCTTCATTAAATGAATATTATGAAGCTTCATGAATGACTAGAGTTATAGATAGTAGAGTGATGACACTCATCATCTACATCCATCTAAACTCTTAAAACATAGGTTCAGGTAGGTACTCAAACAATTTGAAAACATCATCTCTTATAGAGCTGCCATTCTACATGATGCAGAGAACCATGTCACTCATGATTAAATGTAAAAAGAGCACATATGTATGCCAGAATATCTTCATTGATTTTATAAGAATTATTTGACAATTGCGATCATCATCGACATGTTACTTCCAAAGTACATTCGATGAGATATCAAGACTATAGAGACATACAAACCCTAGGGTTGTAGTCCTATCATCTATTTAATTGTCATTCCTCATTACTGTGAGGAAACTTGCATATTACAACCACATACATTATGTGTCCAACTGCAAGTACAATATCTGGATCATGAGTCCAATCCATGATATTTTACTGGTTATTATTGAGTATAACATTAAGTGGGTTTAATGAAGGATTATCTGAAATAAGAAATTTGCATAAGGATATATATTTATATATATATATATACATGTTTTACTTTGATTTAGGAATTTTTATATCAAAGTTGTCTTGCCATGTCGACAATGAAAGTTCATTCCCGTAATCACTTTCAATGTAAGAGTTATACTTACCATTATATCTCAAACAAGATCTGGGATCTCCTTCCTTATCTTTGTTGCATCCCAATAATATGAGAACCTACAACTCGGATAAAAAGAGGCGGGAACACATTCCGCCTTGCAAGTCCAACTTGCATCTCCCAGTTCGGTCTTTAATACCCGGGCCCACCACCCCTAAGGTGATGTTGATCCGTCATTAATTGAACCAACCGTCAACAGGAATACAACTCGCTATACGCAATCCAATATCGCCTCAATAATATGAGGACTCGATATTGGGTTCACTACGCATGCGTCCTTACTCTTTCGAGAAGCGACGAGCCCGATCCAAATGGATCATATGCAGGAGTTGTCACTTCGGACATGCGTCTCCTACATATAATATCTGGCGATGAAACTCTCGCCTTGACGGGAGACCATGGATGTCACTTGCGAGATCCTCCATCTCTTATTCAAATTTAATTAATTACTATGAATCACATTCATATAATTAATTCTTCCAAGGGAAATAATAACTCTATTATTCATAATAGAGTGGTTTAATTGATATAATTAATTCAATCCTATTAAATTAATTATCAATCCAATTCAATCAATCAAACTTGATTGCTATACTTGAATATATATGGTATTATTCTCAAAGTACATATAATTCGTATTTTAATAATTAGAAAAATACAACTTAATCCCTCGGGCATTATCCCGGCGCTACTCGCTGTCATGGCCAGTATCGACGGGAGTGGGACGGACCGCATACGTTGCAACCCGCTACCCCAGCGATCCCCGATTAGACACCATATCCGCCTCGAGAAAGGATAATGCTAAATTGATTAATTTGTACTTGAAATGATCATCGGTTCTTCAACTGAAATTATACCATATAGTAATCAAAATAATTTTGATTATAAGGAAATTTGCTAGACAAATTCCCAATCCTATTCAAGCAAGGAGTTTGATGATTGAGTTTCCAATTATGATCTAGATCAAATCTAATAAATTAATTGGTTGAGGCCAAGTCAATTAAGGAAATAATCATCTTCCAATATTTCTCAAATATTTTCCATAATTATTTCTCGAAATTAACTATTAATTTCATTAATTGACAATCACATGGTCCTTGATTAGGAATGTAATTTCAGCAGTGACCCCTACTTACTAAAATTAGCATATCTCAATCATATTAAATCCAAATTAGACAAAATCAATTTTTATGGATTGCTAATTTGATTTAAGACATAACTCAAGTGATTTTTCACGCATTTCGAGGCAAGTCTAAACAGTAATTAACATCTTAATCACGTTCAGATCTACAGTTCCCGCAATAGTGTATACATGTTCATTAAAACAACCATATTTTGAGCATACGAAATCCGATTTACGCAAACTCAGATCCTATGGTTTCCTTATTTAATAGGGAACGAAATCCAAGCATTAAATTTGTGTTTAAACAATTTAAATAGTGCTGAATTTATTTACTAAACAGATCTGCGAAATCAAATGCGATGAAAACTTTCGCGACCTTAACGAAACCCAAGTCATCTTCGATTAGCGAATCATATTCGAAACCATCAACCTAAGGCTCTGATACCACTTGTTAAGGGAAGTGGTTAGATCCTCAAGCACATCACGGAAGTGTGAGCGTCTTATCGAATACGACGAGGAGCGACTAGTCGCACTAGTTGCTCGATGCACCGAAATTAAAAATTTTCATACGACGAAACCACATGATCCAAGAACACTTCTCGGATTGTTTCATCTAAACCACAAACAAGTAATATGATTACCTCTTGAAGCGTGGTTGCGATCGAGTCTCTAAATGAAGAGACCTCCTGTCTCAAGTCCGATCCTACGGAGGAGACGCTTGCAAGCGCGGGGATGAACCGCGTGCTTCTCGCAATCCATGTTGATGATCTAAGCGGTGGATCTCCTGATCTTGACACACGAGATCCGATGTCTTCTTCACGAGCAAGGAACTCCAAAGTAGACGGAGTTCCACGAACAAAACATCGGGCAACATAACGACGACGCTGCGGCAACGAAGACTCTCTTCATGGCATCCATGGTGGACAGCCATGAGAGGGAGAGAGAGAGGGCTGACGTCTATAGAGAGAGAGAGAGATATGCTTCTCAAGTATTGTGTGTAAAGAGAGAGCATGGGTATGCCTCTCTATTTATAGGGTTTTGGGATCCATGGATCTCAATCCATGGGACATATAAAATCAATGGATGAGATTGATTTATGTCAATTCAATGGTCAAGATTGTTGTTAGTAAAAATCAACAACTTTAGATTAAAATATAATTAACAAAATCAAATATAAATCAATCCAATAAATAAGGAGATAATATACATGGAGATCAAATCTCCCATGTATTATCAAGGTGGACGACCACCCATTCCAAATAGGACATGCGTGCCGCCCACCACATACCATGTGGGGCAATCTCATCGAAATCCCTGAGATTGCATGCTTCCTTGATTTTCTCCATTATTTATTTCCAACAACTTTTGTTGGTATTTTATTCACCAAAAATAATTCACAATTAATTTTAGGAATATTGCAATCTTGACATTGGAAAATTGTGAGTCATATTCACAACCCAAAACAACATATAATTTACATTGTCAATTAGTTACACAATGTGTATCCAATACACATAATAATTAATCAACAAATATAAATTATAATTAGCTCTCTCTAATACATTATAAATCACATTTAAAATATATTATAAATAATTGGATATTGCTATCCACATTATTCTCATCCATGGTAATTAAATCATATTTAATAATCTTGGATCTCTTTTTCTCATGTGTTCAAATAATATGAATCACATTCACATTATCCATATCTTGGATAATTAAATCACATTCAATTATCTTAGATAACTCTCTTTATAATATGAATCAAATTTATATTAATCATGATAATTAAATCACATTTAATTATCCATTTTCTCAATGCTCGGATATATATTATCAACAATGAAATTATCCTGAACCCATTCAAGGATAATGCGCTTTCTCCGCGAATACTTGGAGATAAGGACAGGGCGATTGTATTGTTCCACGTATAGTGACTTGGATATTGAGATAGGTCTCCCATAGATGCTTGATTAAATCAAGACCGCAAATCTAATCTTCTCATTGCATCTGAATCACATTTAGATCAATGTCCAACATTTGGATCAAGATCAGATTACTTTTTTACTGAGAGGAGTCACTAAAATCCAGACCCATTTCATCACTCCCTAGGAATGGAAGTGTCATGGTTATACAATCGTTTATGGTCACATCACCCTCAGGTATTCCCAATACCTGTACATCCTGCATACTGTAAGACTCAGAATAAACCCGAAGTATTAGATCAACTTTACACTGTCTACTTCAGGGTTTTATCAGTAAGTTTCTCATTCGATCATTGGGAGTCGGTATCGATCATATACTTTCCAAAAGCATATATCATACCTAGGTCCTGATCATATACTTTCCAAAAGTATATATCAAACCTACAAATTCAGTCAAGCTTCCAAAGCGAGACGACCATGCGCATGGAATTTGATTCTTCCAAATATCTCACGAGTGAGCTCATGTCTTCCGGCTCAGTGACTGAACCTGTATGATCCCTTTGAGAGAGAGTATTACTCATATGCCCTTATATGCACACAAGCGCGCCAGTGTATAGACCTTGATTAGGTCATCAACCTATTGGTCTGCCAATTGTACATACTCAGACATATAGCAACACACATGTCTCCGGTCAGAGGATGTGTGCCTATATCATGACAGCATACGATATAGGACTTTGGTTATCTCGATCTCGTTAAGTCAACTCTTTGACCTAACTCATCTGGCACCTCCGAATCTCTATTCCTATGTAGAGGACCTGCATCAAGAGGTCGGTCAGATATCAGCCTAACTGAGATAGGATTTCTATCTCCTACTCAGGCTGGAGATCATCTCTTAACAATCATTTGACGGTGCTAGATGAGTCCTCAATTTAACTCATTAGATATTCATCTAAGCACCAGCCTCTATGATTCAATAATTGAATCAATAGCTGTATGATCATTAAGATGGCCATGGTACATAACCCTAATTGTACTAAGGGACCTATTATGCAAATTATTCATTCTTCATTTCAGATCAGGGAATTATATTCGCAATAACATTTATTGCATAATGGCTTGTTGTGGGCTCGCATTTCCAATAATTTCCCACTAGCCCAAAGAGCCTTTAATGGGTAATCATTTAAACCCACACTCATGTGACAATCATAGGCTATTTAGAAAATAGCTAGGTAAGCTGATCAGTCACTCTGTTGCCAAAAGACTACGCCAAGTCCTTTTACGGCACTTGCATATCTCTTAGTAAAAGTACTCGCATCCAATGCGAATGTTGCATCTTATGCAACCAATACTCAATTTTTATCGGTTATAGTGTCCTTGACACTACATCTTATTAATTATCATAACCAGTATTCCCATTATCCTTATTAGAATATCTTCATTCCTGGAGATCTCTATCTCCTAAGGTATCTATAGTTAAGACCCTTATAGATCACTATCTACAAGGTCTTAAACTTTTGAAGATAAGACTTTGAGATCACTATCTCTAAGTTCCATCATCTTTGAAGAAATTGTTATTACTGCAACCAAGTGTTTTATATCCAGAGTAGGATTAGTAACAGTTTACTACTCCCACTGCATGGCAGACATATGGCGTTTGTACACATCTAGCATACACTTCAGCTTCTCGTAACTGATGCACAAGTGCAAGCAGTTTTAACATTCACTTCCTCAACTCTTTGAGGTGCTATTCTTTAGATTCGTCAGTACCATATCTTAGGGGAAAGAAGCCTTTCTTGGAATTTTCCAGAAAATGGAATAAGTCCAAGGTGTACTACTAATGTGACGGTCCCAATATCCTCTTCTTTTTGCTTCTGAACGACTTCAGAATTAAGATCTAAGAGGTATCCTTGAGATCATATCTCAAGGTATGGAACAACCAAATTATAAAACACTTATTATTATTCTTATATCATTCTAAATGATTAGAATAACATCTACATTTAGCAAGATGAACACAATGGCACTCCCACTAAGCTTCACATAGTTCATCAAGATTTTATCTGAAATCATAACATTTATAATTTCATCAAATCTTATGTTCCAACTACAGGAAGCTTATTTGAGTCCAAAGATGGAGTTCTTTAGCTTGCACACCTTGCTTTACTCAACCATGAAGCCCTGGGGCTACTTCATATGAATATCCTCAGAGAGGTATTCATAGAGGAATGCAATCTTGACTCTCATCATGAAGATGTCATAGTCAAGTTGTGTAGCTATAGTTAGCAATATTCTGATGGGTTAAAGCAAGGTCACTAGAGAGCAAGTCTCATTTCAAGCGATGTCTTCTCTTCTGGCTATGAACCGTGCTTTGAAGGTCTCTACCTTCTCATCTGGTTCCCTCTTTCTCTTGAAGATCCATTTACACCTTAATGGGTCTTACCCATATAGGTGGATCCTCGAGGGTCCATATACAACACTTGTATATGAATTCTACATTAGACTTTATTACTAACATCCATCTTTCCATGTCATGATCCTCAGGAGCTTCATCACATGAAGTCCGATCATTTTCAGACTCAACTGACACATGGAATCCATCCTCAAACTTATTTGAAGAGGTATTAATGTTTCATCTTTGATTGTCTATTTAGTTTCCAATTTCAGGAGCCTCATTATCTTCTCAAGATTAAATGAGTTTCTTTTCTTCATTTTCATCTTGATTCTCAAGAGAGTCATCCTATAAGAATCATATTCTCAAAGATGAGATCTTTTAAGAATCTCAAGGTCATAAAGTAGGTATCCAATACCATCCTTTATTTTCCTAATGAAGTAGCACTCTCTGGTGCTAGATTCTAGCTTACTAGCTTGGAACCTTATTAAGTATATAATGTAGTCTCTACCACATATACATATACCTGGAAACTAAGAGATAATTATGCTAAGATTTAATCATTGATCAAATCATGTCACACATGATCAATTGCATCTCCCTACAACTCTATTGAGTTAAGGTTTATTAGGAGGGGTGAGATAGAAATGATATTCATATCTCTATTAAGGTATTCTACGAATTCATCTAATAGGTACTGACTACCTAGATTAGATCAAATTCATTTAATCTTCCTTCAAACTTTGATTCTAAACCAAAATTGTGAAATCTTTGAACATTTCAAAGGTTTCTAAGTGAAGTGAAGAAATCTCATATCATACATAATCATCATTAGATATCACATATCCATAATATTTACCACGATATAGATGATTCACATACATCAATATGTATGAGATCTTGAATACCTTGACATCTTACACCTTTCCCAAAGAAGGGTGTATTGGACATTTTTACTTTGAATACAATATTCATAAGTATGCAAGTTTTGAAATTTCAGACATTCTAAAGTTTCATCTCTTACTTGTCCATTGATCTCATCAACAATCATATGTCCAAAACATGATGCCAGATCATTGTCAAATGATCTATGTCCTCCTATTGATCTTTAAAGGTTTAATTTTCAGTATTAGAAATCTTAACGAACCATTCATTAATTATCTAATTTAGTGGAGTCCACTAGATGTTAGATTACTATATGAAATATCTCCATCATAACTCTTTATGATAGGTCTATTCCAGATTTCAAGTTTATTCCCAACATTTAGAAATAAAAAATGAGTGTATTCTAATATCTAGGTCATAGAGACATTCTCTAAGACTAAGGGCTCCCACTGAAAATATGTAGTCTATTCATCCGGTGGAAATCATTGCAACAATTGCATCAATTCCAACATGGATGACCATTAAACCTTAAGATCAAATTTTTAATATTCTAATACAGATGCAACCAATTGCAAGTGTCATTAGAAGATTGAGATACAATTATTAGACTTTATCTTATCAAATAAGTATGTCAATTTCAATGATTATATGTAGATTTTTCTGATGTAGTATTCGATTCCTTCTCTAAGGATTCTAGATAGATTTGATAGTCATACTATCAACACATCAATTTATTGCAGTATTGGCATTCATCCAACTCTTTGGATGTCATATGGAAGTCACAGAAGTATAGTTCAACTCTTTGACTATACATCTTACTTGGGTCCAACCCATGCTTCCACTGCGCTCCCTTTATCTCTAAGCAACCATTGCTCAAGACTAAGTTTCTCTTATGTTAAATTCAAAAGAATTCAAGCAAAAGTATTTCAACATTTATACATGCTTCATTAAATGAATATTATGAAGCTTCATGAATGACTAGAGTTATAGATAGTAGAATGATGACACTCATCATCTACATCCATCTAAACTCTTAAAACATAGGTTCAGGTAGGTACTCAAACAATTTGAAAACATCATCTCTTATAGAGCTGCCATTCTACATGATGCAGAGAACTATGTCACTCATGATTAAATGTAAAAAGAGCACATATGTATGCCAGAATATCTTCATTGATTTTATAAGAATTATTTGACAATTGCGATCATCATCGACATGTTACTTCCAAAGTACATTCGATGAGATACCAAGACTATAGAGACATACAAACTCTAGGGTTGTGGTCCTATTATCTATTTAATTGTCATTCCTCATTACTGTGAGGAAATTTGCATATTACAACCACATACATTATGTGTCCAACTGCAAGTACAATATCTGGATCATGAGTCCAATCCATGATATTTTACTGGTTATTATTGAGTATAACATTAAGTGGGTTTAATGAAGGATTATCTAAAATAAGAAATTTGCATAAGGATATATATTTATATATATACATGTTTTACTTTGATTTAGGAATTTTTATATCAAAGTTGTCTTGCCATGTCGACAATGAAAGTTCATTCCCGTAATCACTTTCAATGTAAGAGATATACTTACCATTATATCTCAAACAAGATCTGGGATCTCCTTCCTTATCTTTGTTGCATCCCAATAATATGAGAACCTACAACTCGGATAAAAAGAGGCGGGAACACATTCCGCCTTGCAAGTCCAACTTGCATCTCCCAGTTCGGTCTTTAATACCCGGGTCCACCACCCCTAAGGTGATGTTGATCCGTCATTAATTGAACCAACCGTCAACAGGAATACAACTCGATATGCGCAATCCAATATCGCCCCAATAATATGAGGACTCGATATTGGGTTCACTACGCATACGTCCTTACTCTTTCGAGAAGCGACGAGCCCGATCCAAATGGATCATATGCAGGAGCTGTCACTTCGGACATGCGTCTCCTACATATAATATCTGGCGACGAAACTCTTCGCCTTGACGGGAGACCATTGATGTCACTTGTTCAAATTTAATTGATACTATGAATCACATTCATATAATTAATTCTTCCAAGGGAAATAATAACTCTATTCATAATAGAGTGGTTTAATTGATATAATTAATTCAATCATATTAAATTAATTATCAATCCAATTCAATCAATCAAACTTGAAAGCTATACTTGAATATATATGGTATTATTCTCAAAGTACATATTAATTCGTATTTTAATAATTATAAAAATAAAACTTAATCCCTCGGACATTATCCCGGCGCTACTCGTTGTCATGGCTAGTACCGGCAGGAGTGGGATGGACCGCATACGTTGCAACCCGCTACCACAGCGATCCCCGACAAGACACCATATCCGCCTCGGGAAAGGATAATGCCAAATTGATTAATTTGTACTTAAGATGATCATCGGTTCTTCAACCGAAATTTTACCATATAGTAATAAAAATAATTTTGATTATAAGGAAATTTGCTAGACAAATTCCCAATCCTATTCAAGCAAGGAGTTTGATGATTGAGTTTCCAATTATGATCTAGATCAAATCTAATCAATTAATTGGTTGAGGCCAAGTCAATTAAGGAAATAATCATCTTCCAATATTTATCAAATATTTTCCATAATTATTTCTCGAAATTAACAATTAATTTCATTAATTGACAATCACATGGTTCTTGATTAGGAATGTAATTTCAGCAGTGACCCCTACTTACTAAAATTAGCATATGTTAATCATATTAAATCCAAATTAGACAAAATCAATTTTTATGGATTGTTAATTTGATTTAGGACAGAACTCAAGTGATTTTTCACGCATTTCGAGGCAAGTATAAACAGTAATTAACATCTTAATCACGTTCAGATCTACAGTTCCCGCAATAGTGCATACATGTTCATTAAAACAACCATATCTTGAGCATACGAAATCCGATTTACGCAAACTCAGATCCTATGGTTTCCTTATTTAATGAGGAACGAAATCCAAGCATTAAATTCGTATTTAAACAATTTAAATAGTGCCGAATTTATTTACTAAACAAATCTGCGAAATCAAATGCGATGAAAACTTTCGCGACCTTAACGAAACCCAAGTCGTCCTCGGTTAGCGAATCATATTCGAAACCATCGACTTAAGGCTCTGATACCACTTGTTAAGGGAAGTGGTTAGATCCTCAAGCGCATCACGGAAGCGTGAGCGTCGTATCGAATACGACGAGGAGCGACTAGTCGCACTAGTTGCTCGATGCAGCGGAAATTAAAAATTTTCATACGACGAAACCACATGATCCAAGAACACTTCTCGGATCGTTTCGTCTAAACCACAAACAAGTAATAGGATTACCTCTTGAAGCGTGGTTGCCATCGAGTCTCTAAACGAAGAGACCTCTTGTCTCAAGTCCGATCCGACGGAGGAGACGCTTGCAAGCGCGGGGATGAACCACGTACTTCTCGCAATCCATGTTGATGATCTAAGCGGTGGATCTCCTGATCTCAACACACGAGATCCGATGTCTTCTTCACGAGCAAGGCACGCTGAAGTAGACGGAGTTCCACGAACAAAACATCGGGCAGCATAACGACGACGCTGCGGCAACGAAGACTCTCTCCATGGCATTCATGGTGGACAGCCATGAGAGGGAGAGAGAGAGAGGGCTGACGTCTAGAGAGAAAGAGAGAGAGAGAGAGAGATATGCTTCTCAAGTATTGTGTGTAAAGAGAGAGCATGGGTATGCCTCTCTATTTATAGGGTTTTGGGATCCATGGATCTCAATCCATGAGACATATAAAATCAATGGATGAGATTGATTTATGTCAATCCAATGGTCAAGATTGTTGTTAGTAAAAACCAACAACTTTAGATTAAAATATAATTGACAAAATCAAATATAAATCAATCCAATAAATAAGGAGATAATATACATGGAGATCAAATCTCCCATGTATTATCAAGGTGGACGGCCACCCATTCCAAATAGGACATGGATGCCGCCCACCACATACCATGTGGGGCAATCTCATGGAAATCCCTGAGATTGTATGCTTCCTTGATTTTCTCCATTATTTATTTCCAACAACTTTTGTTGGTATTTTATTCACCAAAAATAATTCATAATTAATTTTGGAAATATTGCAATCTTGACATTGGAAAATTGTGAATTATATTCACAACCCAAAACAACATATAATTTACATCGTCAATTAATTACACAATGTGTATCCAATACACATAATAATTAATCAACAAATATAAATTATAATTAGCTCTCTCTAATACATTATAAATAACATTTATAATATATTATAAATAATTGGATATTGCTATCCACATTATTCTCATCCATGATAATTAAATCATATTTAATCATCTTGGATCACTTTTTCTCATGTGTTCAAATAATATGAATCACATTCACATTATTCACATCTTTGATAATTAAATCACATTCAATTATCTTAGATAACTCTCTTTATAATATGAATCAAATTCATATTAATCATGATAATTAAATCACATTTAATTATCCATTTTCTCAATGCTCGGTTACATATTATCAACAATGAAATTATCCTGTACCCATTCAAGGATAATGCGCTTTCTCCGCGAATACTTGGAGATAAGGACATGGCGATTGTATTGTTCCACATATAGTGACTTGGATATTGAGATCACATCTCAAATCCAGATCTCGGGCCTCCCATAGATGCTTGATTAAATCAAGACCGCAAATCTAATCTTCTCATTGCATCTAAATCACATTCAGATCAATGTCCAACATTTGGATCAAGATCAGATTACTTCTTTACTGAGAGGAGTCACTAAAATCCAGACCCGTTTCATCACTCCCTAGGAATGGAAGCGTCATGGTTATACAATCGTTTATGATCACATCACCCTCAGGTATTCCCAATACCTGTACATCCTGCATACTGGAAGACTCAGAATAAACCCGAAGTATTAGATCAACTTTACACTGTCTACTTCAGGGTTTTATCAGTAAGTTTCTCATTCGATCATTGGGAGTCGGTATCGATCATATACTTTCCAAAAGCATATATCATACCTAGGTCCTGATCATATACTTTCCAAAAGTATATATCAAACATACAAATTCAGTCAAGCTTCCAAAGCGAGACGACCATGGGCATGGAATTTGATTCTTCCAAATATCTCATGAGTGAGCTCATGTCTTCCGGCTCAGTGACTGAACCTGTATGATCCCTTTGAGAGATCGTATTACTCATATGCCCTTATATGCACACCAGCGTGCCGGTGTATAGACCTTGATTAGGTCATCAACCTATTGGTCTGCCAATTGTACATACTCAGACATATAGCAACACACATGTCTCCAGTCAGAGGATGTGTGCCTATATCATGACAGCATACGATATATGACTTTGGTTATCTCGATCTCGTTAAGTCAACTCTTTGACCTAACTCATCTGACACCTCCGAATCTCTATTCCTATGCAGAGGACCTGCATCAAGAGATCGGTCAGATATCAGCCTAACTGAGATAGGATTGCCATCTCCTACTCAGACTGGAGATCATCTCTTAACAATCATTTGACGATGCTTGATGAGTCCTCAATCTAACTCATTAGATATTCATCTAAGCACCAGCCTCTATGATTCAATAGTTGAATCAACAACTGTATGATCATTAAGATGGCCATGGTACATAACCCTAATTGTACTAAGGGACCTATTATGCAAATTATTCATTCTATATTTCAGATCAGGGAATGATATTCGCAATAACATTTATTGCATAATGTCTCTCCGTGGGCTTGCATTTCCAACACTGCTGGTGGCTCCTCCGAGGCTGGTGCGGCTTTGCCTCGGCTGCAAACTTCTTTTTGTTGTTTTTGATTTTGCTGATTTTTTGTATTTTTGGCTGAGGATGTTGGTGCTGCATGATGGCTGGAATGGCTTCTCCTTCTTCTTCCTCCTCACCCGCCCCTGTAGCTGGCACGGCTGATGCAGAAGATGACGATCCACATGTTCTTTTATTTTCCCCATTCGTGATAACAGGCGGAGGCAAGGTCCTACCGCTCCTTAGAGTGACAGCATTAGAACAAACAATAGTATCAATTTCTGACTCTACAGACACAGACAGGACATTACATTCTACCTGCTCCTTCTTCTTAAAGTTATTGGGGTTGGCCTTGACCTGAGCTGGGATAGTGGTTTTAGTGGCGGTCAGGTCATCGAGCCTCTTGGTCATTCTGCTAGCCCTTTGACGAGTTGGGCCAAGCAATCCATGGTCGGGTTCACCAGAGTTACCTCAGTGGATTCAACATGTAGACCACGCTGTTGTTGCATGTGTGGGTGCTGAGGTTGTTGGTGATGGTGTTGGGGTGGTGCAGGAAGCTGAAGCTGCTGATAAGAGGGAGGGGGATACTGTTGGTACTGCTGAGGTGGAGCAGCCACATACTGATGGAAAGGCTGTGGGTGGCGGTATTGCGGCTGCTGATATTACTGATTCTGCCTCCATTGATTTGCATACGGGGTAGGCTGATGATACTGTGGCGGCGGCTATGAGGACTGCCCAAAACGACCACCCTGAGGGTGATGGTATTTCCGGTTGGCTAGTAGCTGACCCTGAGGTTGTCCCATAGGACAGGTCGGCTGTGCTTCGTTGCTCCATATCCCGTTGACTTCTTGAATCAGGGGTGGTGGTGGGAATATTGGATCAGATCCTGATACAAACTCTGGTTGGTACACTACCATCTGCTGCTGCGGCTGGCCCTGGTCGGGCGCCTGTACGTAGTACACGTGCTGGACTGCCAGTGGCTGCTGGCTCGGCTGAGGCTGATGTAGCGGTGGTTGCTCGTCTTTCCTCTCGGCTAGAGCTTCTGATGGTGCTGCCGACTTAACAGAGTTGATGGTGCCCACCAATAGTTCAAGTTGCTTGGTGATCTGATCAAGCTTGTCAAGATTCTGAGTCCTCTTCTCGATCACAGCAAGTTTTCAAGGTCCTGTGATCGCTTCTCGATGATATCAACCTTCGAGAGATGGCCCCCGATGATGCTGAGGTTGGAGCTCTCATCTCTCTCCGCCTCATGGGACGCTTCCATGTGTACTTATTTTTGGAGAATCTGGGGTTGATTATGGTATGCTTTTGATGAAGAGAGGACGGCCTCTCCTTCGGTCATTTCTTCGAATATCTGCCAGACTACATCTTCATCCTTGTTGAAGTGCGAACCCCCACATGCTGCGTCAACGAGTCTTTGGCTCTCGATGTTCAGTCCCCCAAAGAAGTGTTGGATCAAACTGGTCTTTGGGATCTCATGATGGGGACATTTCTCCTGCAGATCGGTGAACCTCTCCCATGCTTCATGTATGGATTCGTGGGCTCCATGGGAGAAGTTGCTGATTCAGGCTCGCATCTGGTTGAGCCGACCGAGAGGGTAAAACTTTTGCAGGAAAGCTGACTTCAGTTCCTCCCAGGTTGTCACAACCTTCCCCAGATGGTTGACCCAGTAAAGAGCCTTGTCTTGGAAGCTGAAGGGAATGCCATCATTTTGACAATGTCCAAAGGGACATTGGGATAGTGAGTAGTGAGGTAGATGCGTGAGAACTGCTGCAGGTGGATGTATGGTTCTTCATTGGTGTTCCCATGGAAAGCTGGAAGAAGAGAAAGGAACTGGGGTTTCAGCTCAAAGTGAGCATGCACCGGTGGAATGAGGATCCACTCGGTCATCTGGCTGTCTCCAGGATTATACGTCTCCTTCAGTGTAGGCTTGGGTCTCCCATTTTATGGCTCTTCGTCATCAGGTGGACCACTACCTCCTCTTCTGCCTCCTCCTCCCTCGGCTCTGTTCATCACGTCATTCATCATATCCTGAAAAGCGGTCTGTGCTAGGGCCTGCTCTGTCAGCTGATGTTGGATTGCCTGGATAGATGCCAACAGTTGTGCATTAACCTGATTCTGATCTGGCAACTGTCCTTCTGGTTGGGGTGGCTGCTGACCCTTGCCCTTTCCTTGAGGAGCCATGTCAGGGTCTGAGTCGGAAGAAATGAATTCCGGAATAGAATCCAGGCTTGGTCTGTATCTATCTGCAGGATGAGAGAATCCAAATCAGACCACGTGCAATATTGTTCAACTGTCATGATGAAGCTCGAATTCAGGTCAACCCCAGCATGTAGTGAACGGAAAAAGATGTGGACTGTAATCAACGTCCATTCACAACGGCGAAAGTGGGGCAAAAGTGATCCCGGCTTATTGGGTGGTCACAAGAAAGATAGAAGATGAGGAGTCTGGAGATCGATCCGCAAAGTCCGGGTCAGGTTCTCGGGAATCGCCTCGAATTTATTAGCGGAGTTGAGTCTATGGATTCGATGTGGGTGTCGGCGGGATCCCGACGGAAACCATCCATGGATCAACTTCGCGAAGCAAAAAGGAGGTTTGGATGTTGGAAGAAGGATACGATGGTCAACGGGAATAAAAAGGAGTGCAAAAAAGTAGAAGGCCTCGACTGTGCGGGGGTCAAAGGAGAATGACCTAACAAAATTTGTGCAAAGGTGCGGGACTTGATCTTTGAACCTTAATCAAGATCCAGACAAACACAATACAAAATTGGGTTCACCAACTCATGTCATGTGAAGCCGTGAAGGTTCAGCTATTTATTATCTTTTCGGTTTTAGAGTTGTTCTTTCAGGCAAATCTTTTAACAAGTCCTTAGCACGCTAACCCTATAGGAGAGAGAGTACTGCCAGAAAAGAATCCCTTACTTGTCCTCCTCCTTTGTAACTTGTAGTCTGTACTTTTTGAGGTCCTTGTAACCCTTCCTGGATCCCTACTCAACCAAAGAAATAGTGAGAGGAAGCCGATAGGCGAAACCAATACTTCGGTTCTCGCTCGCAACGGAATCACCTGTGAGCGTGCAAGAACCTACTCGGACGCAAACCGATGAGACAGACACCCCCGTGAAGGCGTGGCCTATGCTCAGTACTTCAGACCATGTCAATATTCCACACAAGGCGGGAACACCATCACTGACAAGGCCCTACTCGGTCACGTACGATAGAAGCGCCATTACTTCAGAAATCCAGGTGATACACAAGGCAGTTGCAGACTGGGTTTTTGGTTCTATTCCTTATGAGACGTGCCTCTCAGGGGAGTAGGGTTTTGGTCCCCCTCCGAAGGTACCTGAAAACAATGAGGGCTTTATGAACCTAGTACAATGACAGTCTATTACGGATTTTAATTATGGTCAAAGTTTATTTAACAGTCCCCTTGTTTTAGTTTTTTTTGGGTTTTCACTTTTTTTGAGTCTGTTTTCATACCAGCGCCTAACGTCTTTGTGGATTTTCATTTAAATCCTAGGTGCTCAAAATTAGAGGGAGACAGCGGAAAAGCCATGCAAGTTGGTTCAATGATGGAAATCTCACCATCGAACCTGAATGATGCATGCTGAGTTAGAGGACTTACAGTGCATCCCAGCTCTCTCCATGCGGTATGCAAAACATAATTTTTAAACCTAACTACATGGCGGTATGCAAGCGATAAAATCGTCCTAAACATTAGCTGCTATTAGCGTGAAGAACCACAAGTCGGTCACCGCTCCTCAATCCAGGAGTCCGGTCTAGGCTCACCCCTCCTCCTCTTGACACATCGAGTTCAGGAGCAGCGCTTGGCAGGGTGGACTCGCGGCATGTAGGCTCTTAGATGATGAGGCGACTGTTTAGAGTTTGATCTAAGTCCAAATCGTACTATAGGTACATGCAAGATTATTAAGGTGTTTGGACTTAGTCTACTCGATCAAGCAAGCCTATGTCTAGGGGCTCCATGCACACAAAACAAAATAAAAAAACTGGAAAACTCAAAACAACGAGAAATAAAGAAAATAAAGCGGAAAAACACGAAAAAGCCACGACGAGGCCCCCAGGTGAACAAACCCCTGGGCACTGGACCTCGTTGTGAAGAGTAGAGTCCAAGTTATATTACATGCCAAAATTTCTCTCTCTAGCAATAAATTACAAAATTTATCCTAATTGCTCAAGGCCTAGTTGATTCTCATCCCTTTGCATCCTTGGTGCTCTCTCCAGCTGGTCATGAAGTGAAGACTAACCTCCTCCAAGCTCGGCTGCCTTGGCTTCCTAAGAAACCATCCTCGCATGGCGGGCCCTCGCAACAAAGTCACAAAGAGATAGAATTAGTATAAGCTCAATCAATGAAATAAAGCATGAAGTAATTAGTCACAATAAATAAATGTGGATGTCACTAATCAAATAATCATGTATGTTTGAACAATTGCAAATGAATAGATATTCACAAAATAAATGATAAGTAAATGAATTTTCATATAAGAATGACAAGGCAATAGGCTACGCTCATTGCTCCCCGGCAATGGCGCCATCTGATAATGCGAGAGAGTCGAGGGTCCAGAAGTCTCACAAGGCGAGAGATCCAGTCGCTGAATTGGCCACTCAAGAATCCTAGGTTGATCAGAGATTAACCCACATTAAAGAATAAACCAATTAAGTCCCAAAACTTGTGAATTAAAAATTATTACTCTACCATAAAAATGCATAGTGTATAAGCATGTAGAGGTCGAACCACTGAGAGCAAAAAAATGGTAGCCTACAGGTATTTATATACATCCCAATCACCCTTAATTAAATCCTCTCTTTGTGGGTTTTTAATATTTTTTTCTTCTTTTTTTATTTATAAATATTTTTTTATGATTTTTAAGTATGCATATTTTTTTGTTTTTAGCTATATATATATATTTTTAATTATATAATATATATAAATATATATACATATATATAGATGTATCTAAGAGAGGAGAGAGGAGTAATATAAAGATAAATATATATATTTATATAAATACTCAATAAATAAAAGATATAATATTTTTTGGATTTTTATATTTTTATATTTTTTTGTTATTTTTTAGGATTTTATTAATTTTTATGTATTTTTAATTCCAAAAATGTCCCTAATATGGGACTAATTAAATAGGTCGAACATCATTTGGTTTCTAAAAATATAAAATAAGCCTCAAAATTACCCAAATAAATTTTAATACATCAATAATAATATATAGATAATCCTAAAATAAAAAAAATATTTTTTTTTGGAATTTTTGTTGCGTTTTTATATTTTTTGTTTAATCTTGGATGTTTTCTAATTTTTATAATTTTCTTTTTCTTAATTTTTGGTATTTTTCATTTGCTGGACTCAATAGATATATAAATATACCACATGTAATTTTTTTTGTAATTTTTCAAAAACATTTTATATTTTTTTGGTATTTTCTAATTTAAACAGTGCAAAATATCTCCTTTTTCATTTTTAATAATTAGATTAAATGCTCAAAATGCCAAACAAAAATACAACGTGCATCTATAAGGGACAAGGCATTTATCCTAATTTTTGTAATTTTTAGGAGCAAGCTATGCATTTTTAATAAATACATTAAGCAAGTAAAAATAAAACAGCCTAGCAGGGGTATAATTGCAATTAAAAATAACTATAGGGGCTCAGTTGCAATTTTACTAACAGAAATAACATTTATTTAATGTTCTGGCATCATTCCATAATATATAAAAACCTCTAGGGCATACATGCAAATTTCACGCGCCTCACGTGGGACAACACGTGAGGCTGGGAGGGACCAAAATGTATTTCCAAAAAGTTCAGGGGTTCCGATGCAAAAATCCCATTTATTTTACAATTTATATTTAATTTACAAGATTAAATATTAAATACAAAAAGGCGAGGGGGCTCAAGTGTAAATTACCCCTACAGGCGCGCTGATGGACGGCGATGCGCGCGCCACTTATCCACGTGGCGGGCCCTGGGGCTCGCGATACCGCTTCGCCGATCGACGTTCTGGATCACATCCGGGGTTCGATCGATCAGCTGAAGCGTGCTCTGAATGGACGACCAAAATCAGATATGGGGCCGCCTCCTCCATCCAATGGTAGCTGATGCTCACGAAGAACAGGGAGGAACAGTTGGCCTCCCTGGCTTCGATCGTCGATTCCTCCTCCTCCAGACGCTCTTTGGTGATGGTGATGGGCTCTACACGTCCGGCGAGGTGCTCCGCAGCTTCCGAGGTACTCCAGAAGGTCCAGGACCCCCTAAATTGGTCCAGCGAGCTCGACGTAGCAAGGGGGGTCCTGGAACCTTGCAGGCGATCAAGACAAGTCCCAAGGGGCTCCATTTAGCTCCTGACCTGCACCAAAAGAATGAGGGGTTCGAGGGGGTCTCCCTCGACCAGGGGTTACGGCTTCAGAGGTAGAAAGTGAACGAGGGTGGCGAGGTCCGGCGAAGTGAGGGACTTGGACCTCGATTTGCAGAGCTGTGGAAGCTTTGGTTGATCTGATGCGGGGGTTAGATGTAGAATGCGTAGGGGAATGAAATGGTGATGAAGCGAGGGTTGGATCGTGCGTAGATCAGGTTAGAGAGGTTCGCCGGAGCTGAACTCCGGCGAACTTCGATCTGGCCCTAATCGAGCACCTACGGTCCTAATGATTAATCTAACTACTGGATTAAAGACTACAAACGAAAACTAAGCTATAAAACAAGATAAATCAGCTCTTATACCTGGTGGTCGACCAGGGAGCAGGACCTCCGGCGAGAGGCGGCAGTGGGTGCTTCCCTCGACTCCTCCGACCAACTGATGCTTCCAGGAGGACCCCCCTGTCACGAGGATACTCTAGAGACTGGAAACGAGGGTGGAAGAAGACCAAAGAGAGATCAAAATGGAGAAGGAGGTTGAGGGATTTATTTATAGACATGGCGACACACCCTTATTGACCGGGGTGCCACAAAGAATCGGCTGGTCCGATGCTGGATCTGAGATGTTGGCGTGAAGGATGGAGCATCGACAGAGCTTTTTCATGAAGGAATCTGGGCTTGGAAGTCAAAGGATTAGAAGGGGAAAGTCGGAGAAGATGGGCCGATATGACAACTGACACCAGGCGGCTGGGGGCAGAGGAGTTGACCGGGCGGTCAACGAAACCTGATTGGTCCACATCAGCATTATTTTGACCGATTATTTAAACATAGTAAATGACTTTATTTATTTTTACTTATAAAATAAGAAATGTTTATTAAAAATGTAGTATTTATTTATGATTTTTATCTATTTTTTTGATGTATTTTATTAGGGGTTTATTTTAATGATGTATTTATAGGTATATTTTCATGCATTTATTTTTATTTTGTATATTTTTATTTTATTTTTTATTTTCTTATTTTATATATAATTATAACTTATTTTTGTGAGTATAAATATATTTTTATTTAATTTTTATGAGTTTATTTGCATATTTAAATAAATAGGTATATATACTATGTAGGTATACTTATAGGTATTTTACCTATATTTTATATACATTTTATTTATTTAATGAATTATATTGGGTTTTATCTTAGATTTACATTTTTAATAAATTATAGATAATATTTACAATTTAATAAAAATATAGACGAATAAAGAATAAAATAATGAGATCCCCCTTTTATTTATATACAAGGTATCATAGGTATTTTTGTCTATGTGATTCATAGACTTATTCTACAAGTTCTTTTTGGTTTTAATCTAATTCCAATAAGTACATGTATTATGTATATTATTTACAAAATTCTAAAAATATAAATTTACAGAAATAATGAATAATGAATATAATGAATATTTTAATCGAGTAGACTGTACAATGAAGGCCAAAAACCTAACTTTCACAGATGGACTCCAAAAATTATGAAACTAATTTTATTAAATAGCTCTTGAAAAGTTATATACAATTAAAGGTGATTTTGGTGGATTTTGAGTTTTTATTTGCAAGATATGGGTCTGTGAAGTTGAGATTCTGGCTTTTTATTCTGTATATAAAATGTACGCTGTGTATTATTTTTGTACAAACTCAATTTTGTATTTTTATTCATATTATTATCTACAACTTTCATATACAAAGTTTCTTTGTTTGATGAATAAACAATTAGATACAAAATAGGTGTCAAAAATGCATAAATGAATGAACAAATAAATGAATTGTTTATTGTATTTCTGCCCCTTATCTCCCCCTACTTTATTCCTTGTCGATCAATTCCATTCTGACCTTGGTATCGGGGTTCGGGTCATAAAATATTTTCAATATTTTATTCTGTTTTCTTTTCTTCTCTTTATTATATAATTTTGGCATTAGATGCTATTATGGACAAATTGATGCTATTTACATGCATTTGCTGGGGGTTTTAAGGCCAAAATGATAGAATAAAGGTAATGAAATACGGATTCATCAGTGCGCTTCTCGCAACCAATATGAAGATCCAAGTAGTGAGTCTTCTGATTTCATCTCTCAAAATCCAAAGTCTTCTCAACGTGAAAGGAGCACCGAGGAAGACAGAGACCGACGAGCTGTCGAAGCGGTGGCACGACGATGTAGTGACGATGATGACTCTCTCTAGTACAAGGAGTGGACAGCCACACTTGAGAGAGAGAGAGAGACGGGGCATGTGATGAGAATGAGAGAGAGGGAGATAGAGCTCTTGCAATGTGTTATATAAAAGAAGAGCTAGGGTTGCCTCTTCTTTTATAATATTTTGGAACATCCATGTGCAACACAAAATCAATGGTTGAGATTGTTTTGTATGTTTTATTCAATGACCATGCTTATATTGCATAAAAAGGCAACAAAAATTAATTTAAACCAAACTAAATATATTTAATTATCATCAACATAATTTAATTTAACTAAATAAATTTACATAGAAGGATTAGGGAGGAGGCTAGCCACCTTCCATATACGAAGGGGACGACCACCTTAATATAGTCAAGGGTGACCATCCAACCTCCATATTAGGAAGGTGGCTCCCTCTTCCAATTATGTGAGATTTTATATCTCACATAATCCTTCATTTATTTGCAACAACTTTTGTTGCAAATTAATTCACAAAAATATTTCCAAATTATTTTTTTGATAATTGCAATCATGACATTGAAAATTGTGAATCATATTTACAGATCCAAAATGAAATGTAGATCGTATTTTCAATTAATTGTCCAAAGTGAATTCAGTGTATATCAACAATTAATTCGTAAATACTATTTACAATAAGTTATCTCTAATATATTATAAATCATATTTAAAATATATACGATTAATATGGATAGTACTATCCACATTATTCATATCCTTGATAATTAAATCATATTTGTTTATCTTGGATCTCCATTCTCATGTATCTAAATAATATGAATCATATTCATATTATTCATGATAATTAAATCACATTTAATTATCAATTTTCCAATGCTCAGATACATTGTTCAATAATGGAATTATTTCTGAACTCTTTCAAGAATAATGTGCTTTCTCTGCCTTGGAGAAAAGGACATGGCGATTGTATGTTCCACGTATAGTAACTTGGATATTGAGTTCATATCTCAAAACCAGATCTCGAGGACCTCTCAGAGATGCTTGATTGAATCAAAGCTGTAAATCTAATCTTCTCAATGTATCTGAATCCTATTCAGATCAATGTCCAACATTTGGACTACGATTAGTTTACTTCTCTACTGAGAGGAGTCACTAAAGTCCAAATCTGTTTCATCACTCCCTCAGAATGGAAGCATCATGGTTATACAATCATTTATGATCACATCACCCTCGAGTATTCCTAATACCCGTGCGTCTTTCATACTAGAAGACCTAGAATAAACCCAAAGTTTTAGGATCAATTTTATATTGTCTTCTTTGGGGTTTTAACATTAAGTTTCTCATTCGGTCATTAGGAGTTGGTATCGATCATATGCTTTCCAAAAGCATATATGACACCTACAAATTCTTGTCAATTTTTCAAATCAAGACGACCATGTACGGAATTTGATCAGTTCCAATACCTCATGAGTGAGCTCATGTCTTCTGGTTCAGTAGTGAACCTGCATGATCTCTTTGCGAGATTGTATTGCTCATATTCTCTCATATGCACACCAGCCTCATCGATGTATAGACCTTGATTAGATTATCAACCTATTGGTCTACCAAATGTACATATTCAGACATATAACAATACATCTGTCTCCGGTTAGAGGATGCATGTTTATATCGTGACAGTATACAACATAGTTCTTGGTTATCTCGATCTCGTTAGGTCAACTCTTTAACCTAACTTATCTGTCGCCTATGAAACTCTATTCCAATGCAAAAGACCTGCATCAAGAGGTCAGTCAGATATCAGCCTTTAAAGAAGGATTACCATCTCCTTTTCAGGCTGGAGATCACCTTTTAACAATCATTTGAGGGTACTCGATGAGTCCTCAATCTAACTCTTTAGATATCATCCAAGCACCAGCCTATATGATTAACCATTAAATCAACAACTGTATGATTATTAAGATGGCCATGGTACATAACCTAATTGTGCTAAGGGACCTATTATGCAAATTAGTTATTCTTCATTTCAGATTAAGGAGTGAATTGCAATAACATTAATTTCATAATGGCTCGTTGTGGGCTCACGTGTCCAACAATCTCCCATTAGCCCAAAGAGCAATTAATGGGCTAATATTTAAAACCACACTCATGTGCTAATCATAAGCTATTTAGAAAAATAACTTTGTAAGTTGACTGGTCACTTTGTTCCCAAGAGACTATGCCAAGTCCTTTTTACAGACTTACATATCCCCTGGTAACAGTGCTCACATCCTATGAAAATGTTGCATCTTATGCAACCAACACTCTATCTTGTTAAAGTAATTATTGTGCCTTTGTCACTATAACTATTATAAATTTTATAACCACTTAGTGATACTCTTATTCATGGAGATCTCTATCTCCTTAGATTACGACACAATCTTAAATCTAGTAAGGGATCTGTCGGTAAGACATTTTAGATCACTATCTGTAAAGTCTTAATTTCTTAAAGACTTTGAGATTAATATCTTAAAAATCTTGTGCCTTTGAATATGTTGATTATTTAATGCAATTTAGTATTTTATCTCCATAGTAGGACTAAAACAATTTACTACTCCCACTGCATGCAGACATCTGACCTTCTGTACACATGTAACATATATATACTAAGCTTCCCATAGCTAATGCATCAGGGCATGTAGCTTTGGCATTTATATCCTCAATTCTTTGAAGTATTATCCCTTTAGATAGGTTAGTACCATATCTTAAGAAAAAGAAACTTTCCTTGGAGTATTCCAGAAAATAGAATACGTCCAAGGTGTGCATAATGTGATGGTCCTAATGCCCTCTTCTCATTGCTTCTAAACAACTTCAGAACTAAGATATAAGAATCACCCTTGAGATCATATCTCAAGGTATAGAACAACCATATCATAAAATACTTATTATCATCCTTATTATTGGACATGCGAACCCACGACGAGCTATTATGCAATAAGTGTTATCGCATATATCATTCCCTGATCTGAAATGAAGAATAACTAATTTGCATAATAGGTCCCTTAGTACAATAGCGTTATGAACCATGGCGATCTTGGTGATCATACAGCCGTCGATTCAATTGATGTGTCATAGAGGTTGGTGCTTGGATGAATATCTAAAGAGTTAGATTGAGGACTCATCAAGCACCATCAAATGATTATTAAGAGATGATCTCTATCCTTAGTAGGAGATGGCAATCCTTTCTCTAAAGGTTGATATCTAACTGACCTCTTGATACATGTCCTCTGCATAGGATTAGGGATTCGGAGGTGTTAGATAAGTTAGGTCAAAGAGTTGACTTAACGAGATCGAGGTTACCAAAGACCTATATCGTATGTTGTCATGATATAGGCACACATCCTCTGACCGGAGACGGATGTGTTACTATATGTCCGAGTATGTATATTTGGCAGACCAGTAGGTTGATGACCTAATCAAGGTATATACACCAGCGCGCTGGTATGCATACAATGACATATGAGTAATACAATTTCTCAAAGGGATCATACAAGTTTAGTTACTGAACCAGAAGCTTACTCATGAGAGATGTTGAGAAGAATCAAATTCCGTGCATGGTTGTCTCCGCTTTGGAAGCTTGACTGAATTTGTAGGTTTGATATATGATTTTGGAAAGTATACGATCAACACCTGGTATGATATATGCCTTTCGAAAATATATGATCAATACCAACTCCCAATAGTCAAATGAGAAACTTAATGATAAAGCCCTGAAGGAGACTATCTAAAAGAGATCCAAAACTTCGGGTTTATTCTGTGGATCTTCCAGTATGCAGGATGTGGGTTTATTCTATGGGTCTTCTACTATGCGGGATGTACATGTATTAGGAATACATGAGGGTGATGTGATCATAAATGGTTGTATAACCATGATGCTTCCATTTCGAGGGAGTGATGAAATAGGTCTGGATTTTAGTGGCTCCTCTCATAGAGAAGTAATCTGATCTTAGTCCAAATGTTGGACCTTGATCTGAATGTGATTCAGATACAATGAGAAGATTAGATTTACGACTTTGATTGAATCAAACATCTATGGGAGTTCCCGGAGATCTGGATTTGACATGTGATCTCAATATCCAAGTCACTATATGTAGAACAATAGAATCAGTCTGTCCTTATCTCCAAGTATCCGCAGAGAAAGCGCATTGTTCTTGAAAAGATTCAAGAATAATTCCATTGTTAATATTTGTATCCAAGCATTGAGAAAATTGATAATTAAATGTGATTTAATTATCATGAATAATATGAATTTGATCCATATTATAAAGAGAGTTATCTAAGATAATCAAATGCGATTTAATTATCAAAGATATGAATAATGTGAATGTGATTCATATTATAGAGATCTAAGATGACTAAATATGATACAATTATCAAGGATATGATTAATGTGGATATCACTATCCATAATAATCATGGATATTATAAATATGATTTATAATGTGATGGAGAGATTTAATTGTAAATAGAATTACAAATTATATTTTGTTGTGAATTGGATTCACAATAAACAATTAATTGTAAATCTAATTTACATATTATGTTGGATATATGAATATGATTTATATTTAGCAATGGCATGATTGATGTTTTCATAGATTTAATTTGGAATTATTTTTGTGAATATAAATGCAAAAATAGCTGTTGCATTTTATCCTATATAATAAATATAAATTAAAGAAGGTAAAACCACCAACAAGGTGGTCGTCCACCTTGACCAAGTCAAAGGGGGGATGGCCACCCTCTTTTTAGGGTGGTGGTTGCCTCCCTTATTATCTATTCATTATAATTGAAATTAAAATGAATTAACTTATATCTTGATAAAGGGATATAATTAATTTATTTTAATTAAATTTGGTGTTGCACATTTATAGCAACAAATCATGGCCATGGATTAATAACCACTTAATCTAAACCATTGGATTAAGAGGGCACATGGATTGAGATCCATATATATCCAACTAGTATAAAAGGAGGGTAGCCCTTGCCTTTTAGATGACACATATAATTCCAAGAGGAATTAAACTCTCTCCCTTTCTCTCTACATGCCAACTCGCTTTCTCTCTCTCATTGTGACCATCCACCATGGAGCCCTAGAGAGAGTCGCCATCGCCGCAACATCATCGTTATGCTGCCGGATTGTTTGCCCATGGATCTCCGTCTACTTCCGTGCTCCTCGCTCTTGAAGAAGACGTTGGATCTCGTGTGACAAGATTAGGAGACTCGCCGCTTGGATCGTCAACATGAATTGCGAGGATCACGGGTCTCGTCAACGCTCTCGCAAGAGTCTCCTCTGTCGGATCGAACTTGAGACAAGAGGTCTCTTCCTTTAGAGACTCCATTGCAATCACGCTTCAAGAGGTAAACCTAATACTTCTTTGTTGTTTAGATGAAACGATCCGAGAAGCGTTCTTGGATCATGTGGTTTCATCGTTGAAATTTTTTTAAAATTATGCTGCCTCGAGCGACTAGTGCGACTAGTCGCTCCCGATCGTATACGATGTGATCCTCACGCTTCTGTGATGCACTTAAGGATTTCTCCCATATCCTTAACTTGTATCATTCCAAATGATTAGGATTTTATCTACTTTTAGCATGATGAACACAATGGCACTCTTACTAAGCTTCACATGGTTCATCAAGATTCTATCTGAAATCATAACCTTCATAATTTCATCAAATCTTATGTTCCAACTACTAGAAGCTTATATGAGTCCATAGATGGAGTTCCTTATCTTGCCACCTTGCATTCCTCAACCATGAAGCCATGGAGCTACTTTCATATAAATATCCTCGTTGAGGTATTCATTGAGTAATGCAATCTTGCCTTCTATGAATGTATTCTAATATCTAGGTCATAGAGACATTATCTAAGACTGATGGCTCTCCCACTGAAAATATGTTGCCTTTTTATCCAATGGAGATTGCTACAACAATTGCATCAACTCCCATGTGGATGATGAAGGTTACAGGAAAACCCGTAAGCGTATCACGGAAGCGTGATGATCGCATCATATGTGATCAAGAGCGACTAGTCATACTAGTTGCTCGGGGCAGCGGAATTTAAAAATTTTATGTGATTGTGGAGAAGAGAGACGAATGAGATATCTATTCCAAAGGACTAGGGTCTCTTATATAGACAGAAAACCCTAGAGTACAAAAGGAAAAATACATAAATACCCCCTAGGTGCCATCTTTATTTAACTTACTTATTCTATTTATCTATTTATTTATTTTGTTTACTTATTTATATTTATTTATTATTTATTTTTTTATTTTATTTTAATTACTTATTTATATTTTTTATTTTTTATTTTATTTATTTAATTTAATTTTAAATTTAATTTTTATTATTTTCTTCCACCAACTCCCATTCTCCCCTCATCTTCTACCACTCCTCCAACCTCCACCCACTTCTTTTCTAACTTCCTCATCCTCTTTTTTATTCCCTTCTCTCCCCTTCATTCTCTTTTATCTGCCATTCTGTGTTTCAACGAGAACATGAGCGAGCTTGGAGTGTTTTGTTGGTGGCAACGGCCCATCATCCTCCTCAAGTGACGACTTCCTTCAGGCGAGATCTGCGGCGACCATCGTCCCTGCGTAGCGAGTTTCTAGTCAAGCTCGCCTAGCTTCCGGGCACATCCGCCATGCCGATCGAGGCCATGACAAGAGTTCAGCATAGCTGCTCTGCAATCCAACGAACCACACAGGTAAGTTATCCTTCTCCTTTTTCTCATTTTTTTATCAAATTTCATTTTGTTCTTTTTTTGTTCACCATAAACACAGTCATCACAAGCACCACCACCATCATCAACACCACCTCTTCATTATCATCATCACCACCTCTCATCTTAGTCACTTTTCGTTCCTTGTGTGAGAAAAAATATAAATAAAGCAGCAAAAAATTATAAAAAATAAAAAAAGGAAATAGTCGTTGGCCGACCTTTCTTCCCTCCTCCACCTTCAACTATCGCCCGACCCCCTTCCGTTCATCCTTGACGTCACCACCATCTTTAGAGATGCATCATGCCCCATGAACCATGTCCCCTAGTTGCCCTTCGCGCCCACACGCTCCTGTTAGCTCGTTGGCCATGCTTCCTGATGAATCTCTGTTTCATCATCTTTATTCTATCATTTTGGCCTTAAAAACCCTAGTAAATGCATGTAAATAGCGTTATTTTAGGCATTTTATCATTCATGCATATTTGTGTAAATAGTCTATAAAATACTGTTTTTAATGCCAAAATTGTAGAATAAAGAAAAGAAAAGAAAAAGAATAAAATATTGCAAATATTTTATGACCCAAAACCCCGTGACCTAGGAATCTCAATGACTAGGTCGACAAGGAATAAAGTAGGGGGATATAAGGGCCAAAAACCAATAAAAATCCCTTTTATTTAATTCATTCTTTATTCATTTTGGGACCTATTTTTAGTTCCACTTTTTATACTTAAAATAAAGAAACTTTGTACATGAAAGTTGTAGATAATTAAATATAGAAAAATACAAAATTTATTTTATACAAAAATAATGCATAGAAAAAATTTATGATCTGAATAAGAATCCAAAATCCCAACTTCCCAGACATGTATCTCTCAAATAAAAACTCGAAATGTATCAAAATCACCTTTAATTGTATATAACTTTTAATAAACTATTTAATGAGGCGGTTTCATATTTGTCTGACTTACGGTGTGAAAGTTAGGTTTTGGACCCCTATTGTATACTTGTACCGATTAAAATATTCATTTTATTTTTTTTCATTATTTTTATAATTTTATATTTTTATAATTCTGTAAATATTATTTATAATATATGTGTATATTAAAAAAGGAATAAAATACTAAATAAAACATGAAAATAAAACACTTGTATGAAATACATAAGTATAATACCTATAAATATACCTATAAAGAATAAACTTCTATTTATTTAATTTAATAAAATACATCAGAAAAATAAAATAAAAATATATTCAAGTTTATAAAAAAGTTATAAATTTATAAAATAATAAAAGAAATTTATAAAATTAAATATACAAAAAAAATAAAATATTAAAATATATAGATAAATATACCTATATAACCCTTAAAAGGGAACTTGTAATTTTATACCTCTAAAAAACAAATAAAAATCATATAAAATACTTCATTAAAATTTTATAATAAAAAATTAACTAAATCGTTTATTAATTTTTTTATCTAATTTACAAAGCTTTTTTGCTAGGAATTTTCTGGTTGGTCCACGTGGACCAATCATATCGTTCCGTTGGTTGTCCTCGGTCAACTCTCTGACTGAGGTCTAGCCCCTGTCAGACTGCATTTTTTGGCCAATTTCGCGATTTTTTCGAGGAGAACCCTTTCACCCTTTCGTGTTGCACGCTTCACGACTTTTGAGCCTCGTAGATCCACCATACATGCCCAGGGCTCATCTCGTTCATTGCATCGTTGCATCGGCTGCTACGCTTCGATCTTTGAGCCGTCTCGTCAACCCATTCAAAAACACCCCCGAGCTTCCCTTCCACCTTTGAACCCCTTTCGACCCTTGCTTTGGCTCCCTTTGGTGGTGCTCAGGACCGGAAGTGTGACATGCTTCCTCCAGCAACCAAGGCGAGGCCGGGTGAAGGCCGAGGCGGCTCCAAACCCCCATCTCTGGCCTCGGCCGTTGAGGTACTTATCTCGGGCATATCAGCCTTTGAGGTCCATTTTCTTCTTTGTTTTCTTGCATTTTTTTGTTTCACTAGAGCCTTAGGATTCGACTAGCACTTTCCTTTCGATTTCTCCCATCGATTCACCATTTGCCACCCCCTCACTGGAGCTTGCTCCAACGAGCTCCATTTTTACCATTATTTGCCACATCGCACTGCTACAGGGTCAAGACACTTTACCCTCGACCCCATAACCATTCCCGTGTACGTCCGAGCAGTACAGAAGCGTTTGGAGCTCATTTTGATCACTCACCGAGGCTCCTGGAGCTCGTCAGCTCCGCCTCCCTCGTGTGCGTCCTCCGGCCCACGCCGGAGCCTTTTGGAGTTGCCAGCACGGAGAGGACCTCTCATGGAAGCGCCCCAGCCATTTTGGAGCACGAAGCCATGCCGGAAGAGGCTGATCGGGCGCGGGGAAGGTCGCCTCACCGGTAGTTCGTCTCTGTTCATCCATCGTCGCTCTCCGCTGTCAGATCAAGGGCGACGTGCCAGGTGTACAACAATCGTTAGATCTCTGCGCGTAGCCACCATTCGATCAACTGTGGAAATATGATCAGGGCCATCGAAGCCGAACTAGTATCGGCCGTCCTCATGCCGACACGTGGTTAAGTGAAAGGATCGCAGCCGTCGGATCGAGCCCCGCTGGGTATTTTGCATTTATTTCCCCGATGAATTTTGTATTTAAATACTAAGACTTAAACTTTCATTTGCTGTTTTATATTTTTTGTAATAATTGCACAAAACCCCCTGTATTTTCGTTAATTACAGTTGGGTCCTTAGCCACGTCACCTCACGTGCCATTTGCATGTGAGGTGTGGCCATTTTGTGAAGGATCCCCTTAGGGTTTTTCTTATTTATAGTTAGTCCGGTAATTATTTAATACATTTATATATTTTGGGACAGTTTGCAAGTTAACCCCTATAGTTTTGATATATCATGTTTTAGTCCTTCCCAGGGGCGCACATATTATACAAGTGATTTTGGAATATTTGCAGGATAGCCCTCGTGGCTTTATGTATTTGTAATCAGTCCTGTATTTTTTTTAATTAGTTATATTTTCTGGAAAAATTGCACATTGGCCCTGGACTTTTGCTTAATTCCAAAAATACCCCTATCGGGGTTGAATTTTCTCTTTGTTGTTTGTATTTATCTCAATCATCTATAAAATTCCCTAACAAATACCA
Source organism: Ottelia alismoides (assembly GCA_037367405.1). Taxonomy (NCBI): domain Eukaryota; kingdom Viridiplantae; phylum Streptophyta; class Magnoliopsida; order Alismatales; family Hydrocharitaceae; genus Ottelia; species Ottelia alismoides. Next base: position 167,520 of record JAZKJV010002114.1, on the reverse strand, counting down.
AAAAATTACCCTAGCTTCTTGTTGCATTGCATTTCCACGCCATATTTTTAAAAACATGCATTTTCATATGTGTTTACATTAAAAAATACATAAAAAAATAAAAACTTCTAGAAAAATTCCAAAAAAATTATATTTTGTTTTTTGTGTGTTTTATCTTCCGACCAAAAATCAGTAAAAAATATAAAAGAAAACTCATAAAAATTACAAAACTTTAAAAACCTTTAAAAAATATAAAAAATCTTAAAAAATCTTAAAAAAATAGTTTATATTCCTGAATTTTCTATATTTTATTATCTTTAATTTAAAATTAATTTGGAGAATTTTGGTTCATGTTTGATATTTTTCATCTCCAATTTAATTTCATATCTTTATTTTATTCCCTATTTTGAATATTTTTGACTTTTAAAACACCACAAAAATAGCAAAATATAGGAAAAATCACAAAAACATTAGAAAATTATAGAAAGCCTAAAATTATTTACTTCCTGTATTTTGACTATTTTACTTATTTTTATAAATACATTATCTCTCTTTTCTTATATTGTATATATATTTATTTTATAAATTAAAAGAAAAAGAAAATAAAAAAATATAAAATATAAAATGAAAATATAAAATCAGAAAATTAAAAATCAAAATATAAAAATATAAAAATAAAAATAAAGTATAAAAATATAAAAATTAAAAACCACAAAAAATATCATTTATCGACAAATACAACACATTCACATTTTTTAGCATTCATTTGCCCTGATCTACGTGCTTGCTCCCTGTGTTCGACCTCTACACTACTTGCATTATGCACATCTTTTGTAGACTTATAATAAATTTTAACTCCGCACCGCTTTTCATTGTTTGATCTCTGTTGTCGGTTAATTGTTGTCTAAGATCCGGATTTCGCGCAATCGATTCGACGACTGTGTTCCCGCCTTGTGTGGAACACAAGACTGCTCGATTTTTGGCTTCAACACTCCCCCATGCTACTCCAGCATCGAGACCATCGTACCCTTCTCCAGCCACAACCGTCGATCGCGGCTCCATTGCCCCTTTTGTCGCACTTCTCCAGCACCCATGCTCGTGCAAAGCCATGCCAACCTGTTGTCCTTCCTCTCCTGCATGTACCTGTGTGCCATCGTCGCGGCTCTGCCTCTAGGTGCTCCCCTCACCACCTGCAGAAGCATCGTCTGCCTCAGCCACCAGGACTCCCCATCGCGTGGGGCCACGACCCCATAACCCTCGTGCAGCCGCACAACCACCTCCTCCCACAGCAGTTGGTCGCCATCGATCCTCCACGCCCTAGCACCGCCCACATGTGATTGCGCCACCTGGGCGCCCACCACCTCCTGTCACACTTGGGGCCGACCTCCGCACGAGCCCCTTCACCACAGGCCATCAACCACCTCCCTCGTCGACCTCACCTCCCCTGCCACCGCCTTCGGCTCCGTCAACCGTCGCCGCTCTCCAACCCTAAACGTGGGTTTGGAACCCACATTTCCCACGAAGAGAAGAAGGTTGACTCCACCCCCTCCCCCCTTCTTATTTTTTTATTTTGTGAATATTGCATAGTTCCCCATAGATTTCCGTGATTACAAAAGTTCCCCTAGGCACATTTTACCTCATTGATTGTGTATTTCTGTATTGCACAGGCACCCCTGACTTTGAGCAGTAATTTGAATATCCATTTTGCATCATTTCTTTAATACAAAAATATCATGTTGTAGAGCATAAAATTCTCTATATGTTGGCTATTTATTTCTAAATTTGCGAGCATTGGGTAATTAATAAAAATTATTTTGGCAAATATATATATATATATATATTATTACTCAATTTATGCTCTGAAATTCGAATGCATTAATTCCTTGCTCTAAAAATTTTAAAAAATTTAGAAATGATGCATCTAATTGTGCTTTAATTTCAATCAAAATTTCACGTAAAATGGACGTGTCTTGTGCCTAAAATAAATTGTTGAGTGATTTTTGTAATTGATTTCTAATTTGGTCCGCACATTATTTTTCCACAAACTCAAGTCTTATGGATTGCACATTAAAAGAACTTTTTGAGATAATTTTGTTTTAGTGTGAATTTACATTGTGGATTTATTAGGAATTAATTATGCAGATTCACTCTGTTTCAGTAAAAAAATCCATAAAAAATCATATATTGTCAAAAACTTCTAAAAGAACTAATGTAAGCTCATTTCATCATGTTTAACTTCCTGTAAAAATTCATCGATTTTGCATTCTGTTTGCACAAAAAAATTGCATAAAAACTTCTAAAAAGTTTGCATTTTTCATTGTTGCATTTTAAACCCAAAAATTCTAAAAAATATATTTTATGTGCATCATTGGATAAGGTTTTTAGGAAGAATAGAATTTGGCTAAATTGGATTAAATTCCCATTATAATTTAATTTTGCTATGTTTATTGCTTTCTTAAGAATACCCAGTTCAATATCATTTTGCATTACCATTCATATTGCATAATAAACATTTCAGAAAATATTTTTCTGAAAATCGATGCATTAATTGATCTATTTTGTATCCTAAGTTGTTCCTTTGCCTCCTTGAGTCAACCTTGGGACTTGCCTAGGCTAAAAATACAAAAAATCATTAATTAATTAATTAGTTAATTTATCAATTCGTGTGGTTAGTTTTGATTTACCCTTATTGCCCGACTACAACAAATTCGATACAATTAATTAGGGTGATTTAGCAGGTTAATCAAATAGTGCCCGTGCTGGGAAGTAAATGGCTTAGGATCATTTTAGAGAACTTAGAGTTAGGTTTTCCACCCTTGGATAGTTTGTGAAGGATATGGAAGAATACTTAAGCGCATCACGAAAGCGTGAGGATCACATCATATATGATCGAGAGTGACTAGTCGTACTAGTTGCTATGTGCAGCGAAATTTAATAAATTTAATCGAGGAAACCACATGATCCAAGAATACTTCTTGAATCATTTCATCTAACCACTCAATAGATAAATGAATACCTCTTGTGGAGTAGTTGTGATCGAGCCTATAAGAGAAGAGACCTCATGTCTCAAGTTCGATCCGTCGGAGGAGACGCTTACAAGCGCAGAGATGAGTCGCGTGCTTCTTGCAATCCAAGTTGTTGATCCAAGCAATGGATCTCCTGATCTCATCCCAAGATATCGAATGTCTTCTTCACAAGAGAGACACACCAAAGAAGACGGAGACCCAAGAGTCGTCGGGGCGGCAACACAACAACGATGCGACGACGAAGGCAATCTTCTCTCTATGAGAGGAGTGGATGATCACTCAAGGAGAAGGAGAAGGATTGGCATGAGAATGAGATAGAGAGAGTTGTCGTAAATTGTTCCTCGAAGAGCAAGGGGTGCCTCTTCTTATATAAGGTTTTGGGAGTCCATGGATCTCAATCCACGAACAAAACGAAATCAATGGATGAGATTGATTTGTGTTTTTTCATTGGCCATGATGTTATTGTTAAAACACAACAATAATTAATTTAATTTAAACTAATATATATATATATATAACGATAAATCAATATAATTAATTTCAAATAAAATTAATTAATAAACCTTGGAGATAATGAGAAGATTTACCTTATCCCGTTAAAGGGGGGGTGAGGGGGGGAGGACGACCACCCTACTCCAAATGGAGATTGGTGGTCGTCTACCCTGTTGAGGTGGAATGGGTCCATCTCCTCAATATCTCATGAGATCTCATTATCTCATGATATCTCCAAGATTTATAACAACACTTTGTTGTAAATTATTTCACAAAAATAATCCATAATTATCTTATGAATATTCCAATCATGCCATTAGAAAAATGTGAATCACATACACATCCAAAATAAAATATAAATTATATTTTCAATTAATCATCCAATGTGAATCCAATTCACATCAATAATTAATTAATAAGGATAAATCACAATAGTCTCTCTATGATATACTATAAATCACATTTATATATATAAATAATTGGATAGTACTATCCGCATTATTCATATCTATTATAATTAAATCATATTTAATTATATTGGATTATCATTCTCATGCATTCAAATAATATGAATCAAATTCACATTATTCACGATAATTAAATCACATTTAATTATCCATTTCTCAATGCTTAGATATAATTCAATAATGGAATTATTCTTTAACTCTTTCAAGATATTCCTAACACCTGTACATCTTGCATACTGGAAGACCTATGATAAATCTGAAGATATAGATCAATTTTACAATGTCATCTTTAGAATTTCATCATCAAGTTTCTCATTCTTGGTCATTAGGAGTTGGTATCGATCATATGATTTCCAAAAGCATATATCATATCTTCAAATTCTTTCATGTTTCCAAAGCACGATGACCATGCATGGAATTTGATCGATCCCAATGCCTCATGAGTGAGCTCATGTCTTCTAGTTCACGATCAAGATCATGCCTCCTGTAACAATAAATGTCATCAACATAAATCAAAATGACAATAATACCTCTTTGTGTCATGTGTACAAAGAGCAAGCGATCTGTAGTCGATCTCGTGAAGCGATGCTGCTCTATCAAGTCTAAGAGCTTCTGGAGCCATGCTCCCGAACTATGCTTAAGGTCATAAATCACATTATGAAGTCTACATATCTTCTGATACTCCTCTTCAGCAGCAAACCCAAGTGATTGTTGCATATATATCTCTTGCAACTCTCCATAGAAGAAAGCATTCTTCATATCAACTTGTGAAAATGACCAATCCCGTACCACTGCAACAGAGAGGAGAATCCTAAGTGTAGAATGAAGAGCCACATGGGAGAAAGTGTCATGATAGTCCACCCATTATGTCTAGGTAAACCCATATGCCACAAGTCTAACCTTGTAGAGACCAATACTACCATATGCTCTCCGCTTCACTGTAAAGATCCATTTGCAGCCAACCATAGAAGCCCCTTTTGAGGTTGTAACAAAACTCCTGTACCATGTGACTGAAGTACATCCATCTCCTTCATATCCAGACATTGATAATTGTCTCGCATAACCTCCTGATATATGCATGAGATCTCTACGGTTGATAGTCCCACCACAAACCTCCTGAAATCCTCTGAGAGATGCTCAAAGGAGACATGGGCAACAAGAGATACGTAGCATACGTACGACTCAGCTTCTAAAGAGCAATGGACTGGTCAAGATCCTCTGGACAATATGTGTGCTATAAATTAACATCCTAAGGTGCTACGTGATCATTTTCTATTGTGCATACAAATCACCAGTGCCATAAGTAGAAACCAAGTGCTCTGAATTTACCTGAGGTATGTTGGATGAAGGGGAATGTAGAATAGCAGAGGGTACAGTAGGCGGCTTGCGATATCTAGGAAAAATCTGAGCCACAGGAGGATGTGGTGGAGGAGCTACAAAGGAGGAGGTGAAGGATCTACGAGTGGAGGAGGTGGTGGTGGTGATGGTGGCAAAGGAGGAGGTGGAATGTAAACCTCTTTATCAGACTGACGGTGTCATCCTATCACTAGTAGGAGAAAAAGACATGACCTACTCAAAGAAAGTAACGTCAACACTAACATAGCACATTCGTCTGACAGGATCAAAGCACCGCTATTCTTATTGGGTCCGACAGTAGCCCATAAAAATATATTTGACAGCTCTGGGGGAAAGCTTGTCATGACCAGAAGTCAGGTGATGAACAAAAGCCACATAGCCAAAATGCAGGGTATTAGAGGGAAAAGGTCATTATTGGGAAACACAATAAAAATGGAACCTTTTCTTCTAACATAGAGGATGGCATACAGTTGACCATGTAATAGGCAGTGATTACAACATCACTTGAGAAAGAGTGGGGAGCACAAATTTGGATAATAAGAGTCTAGTAACATCAACAACATGATTGTGTTTGCACTCAACAATGCAATTCTACTGAAAAGTGTAAACATATGAGATCTAATGTAGGATGTCAAGGTAATAAACAATAGAGAAAGTTGGATGGTACAAAACTTCAAGGTAATGTCAGAGTGAAAATACTTTAACAGGATAATGTTCTTTATTTTATTAATAAAAGTTTGAATGACAGACTCAACCTCTTTGTTTTTCATAAAAAACCCAAGAAACTCTAGAATAATCATCGACATCGACGAAATAGAGCATGTCCCCCTGATGGTCAGGAACACGAGGTCCTCAAATACTAAAATGAAGGGATTTTTACCCGACAGACACTGTAAACTTTGCCAATTACCTCTACAACCTTTTGCACAATGTAATTACCCCATCGACCCTATAAATTATCCCAAGAACCCTCACAAGCTTCAAACAGATTAACTGCAGGGTTCATGAGGTAAGAGTTGGCAAGTTTACGGGGTCGAGGGGGGAATTATGTTGTTTCAAAGGTCGTGGAAGTAATTGGCAACATTTAGAGGGTCTGTCTAGTAAAAATCCCTAAAATGAACTAACTCAAATAAAGAATTGCTAATACAACTCTAAAGATCGAGAAAACTAGAGCGATGATGCTTCCCAAGCTAGTGAGTCGAGCATTGAAAAGTAGACGAAGATGGGATCTACAGAAGGACTCTACAAAACTTCTCTAGAGGAAGGTGACCGAACCGATGATGCCTCGTGTACGGAGAAATTGAGCTAGTAAGAATGGAAGATGGGCCAACAAAAGGAGACTGGACTAGTCTATAGAGGACCTCTTTTGCTTACGGTCGCATCCAATCACCATGTCCGAGAGTATGAGTATATCCGAAAAACACAATAAAAGAGGGGTCAAATATGCCACGACAAAGCAAATTCCTGTAATCTGATTAATTAGATACAACTTCATAGAAAAGTCAGGTTAATAAAGCGCATTTTCTAGATGCATATATAGTATAAAAATCCCCCATGTCCTGTAATAGGGAATGAGACCCATATGTGTAGAGATATATTATTCACTTCTGTACTTTTCTTATATTTTTATTTTCTGTTGGACTCTGGGTATTTTACTCATAGGCTACTCTCCTATATAAGAGAGCCTAGGGCGGATGGAATAAACAAGTTCTCTTATTTTCCCAACAATATGTAATAATAATAGTCTCTACGGAGACGATGGGATGCACCGGAGTCCATAATCTACTCTGAAATGTCTGCTTTGTGACAACTAGTAAGGGCATATAATATACCTGAGGTATTGGCACATGCAGATGCAACGATACTAGGAAGGCCCAAAGTAGCACTTAATAGAGCCGATAACTGGAGTCATAATCTCCCTCAAACGGAAGACAAGTCCGTCTAACATTTGATCATCAGAAATGGCAAGAGGCTTCATGCCTATCATGACATCTACAGAGCAATAAATGGCATACAGGAACTCCACGATGGTTGGGGTTTTCTTGGCTGCACTCGATCCGGAGCATAATGCTGCACATGCACAACTCCTCACTAGGGCAACCATACCTCCCATTGAGGAGGTCTATAGTCGTCTCAGCAGGCTTATTATTACTCTTGTTGCTACTCTACAGTCCTCTTCACGATGGCCGCTTCTCGCAGAAGAAAAGTGTCCACCCAGTTCAAAGGGCGTACCCCCCATGGGAGAGGAGGTGGACGTCAGTGTGGTCCTTGTACCTACTGTCGTCTGCCAGGGCACTCAGAGGATACATGCTACCAGAAGCATGTATATCCTGCTTCTGATAGTGTGGCAGAACAAATTGAGCCTTCGGAGACTCCTGCTTCCAAGGTCGATCCATACCTGGATGGCATTATCTCTCGTATACAAGAGATTATGTCTCCAGTTGTAGACACCACCACTATAGGATCTACAGATACCGATGTTGCATCTAGAGCCTATTCGAGCTCCTCGTGTATCGCTTACGCTTTTTCTAATAGTAGCAATGCATATATGACAGAGTGGATCATGGAGTCTAGTGCATCCCATCATCTGTGTGGAGACAGATCCCAACTGAAGTCCTAAAGGACTATACCTCCTGGTAGATGGGTTGTTATTATTAATGGGGTCCACTTACCCATCACATGACAGGAGGGAGGTGCATCTGACGCCATCCATACGCCTTCAGAATGTTTTATATGCCCCTAATTTTCAGATGAACTTACTTTCCATTAGTCAGATTACCAAAGATATGCATTGTCGTGCCATTTTTTACGCTTCATCTCTTGTGCTTCAAGACATACTCGCGGGTAGGGTGATTAGATGTGGTCGTGAGCAGCGGGGACTCTATAGACTGGTCTAGCCATCTCATGTTGGTGTCTCCACTATTCCTACTGGACCAGTCTCATCGTATTTGTAGCACCTTCGATTTGGCCACCTTCCTCTACAGAAGCTGTGTCATGTCATGTCCACCTACATATTTCCATGCGATCTTCCCTCCAGTGCGAGGCATGCCAGCTTGGGAAGCACTACCGTTCCTCCTTTCCATCTCATCAAAGTCGAAGTAGTTCTCAATTATTTGAGCTCCTCCATTTAGATATTTGGGGTCCAAGTCGTATCCCTAATCACTAGGGAGACCTTTTTATCTGGACATTGTTGATGATTTTTCTAGACTTTCTTGGCTTTTCTTATTAAAGAATAAGTCTAAGACCGAGTCAGTTACCACATCTTTCATTAATGAGATAAAAAATATTTTTTTGCAAATGTCAAATACCTTCGTTCTGATAATGCCTTGGAGTTTTGCACCCTACAGCTTTTTGAGTTTCTTAGATCTCTTGGCATTGTTCACCAGACCTCATGTGCTTATACATACCAATAGAACATTATTGCCGATTGTAAATGTCATCACTTACTTGATGTGACCAGAATCTTATTGATTCAGAGTCGTGCACCTCACAGTTACTGGGGTGATGTGGTCCTCACTGCATGCCCTCACTCTAGTGAACCACATGCCCTCTTTTGTGTTGGGAGAGAAGATCCCTCTCTCGACTGTGCTCCCGAGAAGGATATGTTCTCCCTTACACCTTCTGTATTTGGTTTGGTTGCTTTTGTTCACGATTTCACACCAGGTCGTGACAAACTCCCCCTCAAAGATGTCAAGAACGTTTTTTAGCTATTCTCGTACCCAAAAGGGGTACTGTTGCTTTGACTCAACGAAAATATTTTGTCAATGTTGATGTTACTTTCTTTGAGTATGTCATGTATTTTTTCTCCGACAGGTGACAAACTAACCCCATCAGGCTCTGATGAGGATATCTACATGCCTCCACTACCTACTGCATACTCTTGCTCTACCACCACCACGACCACCTGCTCATGTGCCTACACCTAAACCACCACCTACCTTGACTGAGTTTTTGCCACGTGTGTTTACTCGCAGGTTCGCTCTGTTCCCGTGTTAACAGGCCTTCCCAATCATCCAACACGTCATAGGTATGTGATGAGCACATTGTTTCTACTGATGTTTCTACTGATGGCACTACTGAATTGTTTATGCAACAGTATTCTCTACAGGATGAGCAGGTGCCCTCTCAAGAGGGAAGCTTACAGGTTCATGACATGACAGATGACCTTGTGTGTCGATTGCTCTGCGAAAGCAGAGATGTATGTGTGCTACATACCCTCTGGTAATCCATGTTTCCTTGAGTAGACTGTCAGATGACTTCAGGAGGTTTACCTTGACAATATCAGCCCTAGAGATACTATAGACATATCAAGAGGCTATTCAGGACAGTCAGTGGCGTCTAGTCATGGAGGAGGAGATGGCCGCGCTACAGTCGTGTGGCACTTGAAGTCTTGTTTCAGCTCTAGTTGGCGCATCCGTTGTGGGGTACAAGTGGGTGTTTACGATGAAGCATCGTGCATATGGTAGTGTAGATCGCTATAAGGCGAGGCTTATGGTGCGTGAGTTCACCCAAACATATGAGGTGGACTATCAAGATACTTTCTCTACAGTTTCCAGACATTATACTTTGTGTATTCTCCTATTTGTTGATGTGACACGAGATTGACCCCTTTTCCAGCCTGATGTGAAGAATGCCTTCTTATATGATGATCTACAAGATGAGGTCTACATGCAACAACCACCTAGGTTCGCTGCTGAGGGAAGCATGTCAGAAGGTTTGCATGATACACAAGGCTATTTATGGCATTAAGCAGAGTCCAAGAGCATGGTTCTAGAAGCTTTCTGACTTGATAGAGCAACATGGGTTTGTGCGATCGACTATCGATCACTTGTTGTTTGTACACAGGACTTAGAGATGTACAAGCATCATTCTTATCAAGGTTGCAGAAAGCGGTAGTCGGTACTCGGTCGGCGGGGTCACTGACTAAGGATTAATCGGCAGTCAGGCGACTAATCAGATTTAGTCGGCCATTAATCGATTTTTGATTTTTTAATTATTTTAAATATATAAAGCATTTTTTATGCACATATTCTTATATATTTACATTGATTTGTACATTTTCTATATTATCAGAATAAATTAAACGAAGTAATTGTCTTTAAATATAACATTAAGCATATTAGAATAAGTCTGCTTTTAAAAAATTCGAAAAACTAAAAAATTAAATAATCTCTATGTAAAAGTCGGCCTTGTAGTCAGCCGACTAGGCCTTGTAGTTGGCCCGATTAGTCGGGTTGACCGACTAATGACCGACTAGGCCAAGTCGAGTCGGTTACCCCACCTACTCGACTAGTCGGGCCGACTAATCGGCCTAGTCGGGCGACTTTTACAGCAGTGATTCTTGTCTATGTTGATGAAATTATTGTTATAGGGGATGGCGAATAGGGCAATCAAGTTGCCAAGGATTTCCTAGGTCATCAATTTGTGACCAAGGACCTTGGTAGTTTACGCTACTTCCTTGGACTGGAGCTTGCCCAGAACCAACGAGGTCTTGTAATGACCCAGAGGAAGTACGTTACAGATTTCCTTTCTGAGACATAACAAATTGCAGACATGCCACTACTCCTATGAACTCGAACATGAAGCTCTATGATAATGACACTGAGGAGGTTGACAAGAGGAGATACAAGGAGCTAGTTGGCAAGCTCTTGTATGTGACCATTACCAAGCCAGAATATCCTTTGTCATGAGCAAAGTGAGTCAGTTTATGAAGCAGCCCAGACATGCATATATGGATGCAATCCATATGATTTTGTGGTATTTGAAGGCATCACCTGGCATGGGACTTCTTTTCAGCAAAGGTACATCCCATTCAGTTACATCATGTGCAGATAAAGATTATACTAAGTGTCCCAATGATAGGATGTGTACTTCAGGCTTCGCAGTGTACATAAGGAATTCCCTATTATCATAGAAAAGTACGAAGCATATTATGGTTGCCAGATCTAGTGCAGAGTTAGAAGCCATAGTACAGGCTAGCACAAAGATGATGTGGGTCAGATCTGTTCTTACTGGCTTGACTATCAAGGCGCCTCTTCCTATGCACCTCCAATGTGACAACCATGCTGCTCTTTTCATTGCAAACAACCCTGCCTTCAATGAGAGGACCAAGCACATAGAGGTGGGTTGTCACTACACTCGTGACATGATACAGAAGGGTCCGATCGCCACTACGCAAGTTAGACCTGGAGACCAGACAACATATGTACTTACTAAGGCCATAGCCAGAGGGCCTAGCCAGAGATGATGTTCCAAGCTGAGCCTAATCGATATCTACGCTCCAGCTTGAGGGGGAGTGTTGAGATATTTGTTATCTTTTATATTGCTTGTGTATTTTCTATTTTCGTTGTCTTCTACTTGTAATTTACCCAACATGTTTCTCTCCTATATAAGAGAATCCTAAGGCATAGAAGGCCATATCGATATCGGTATTGTATCCTTCCACTCGAAAAAGGATATATCAAGATATATCGTCGACATGTCGACGATATCGGTGGAAATGTCGAAAATGGCTCAAAAATGGTATCTTTTTTTACATTTTTTCATAAACTAAGATCATCCAAAATATTAAAACAACAAATAACCTACAAATACACACTTATACCACACATATTGGTCCATTTATACCTCTATTTATACCCCATATATCGCACATAATGGTCATTTCAAACATATCAATGTTAATGTCGATTCCTGACTTATAGATATTAGAAATGGATTTCATTCAAGTTTTTATAACATGAAATAACTAACAAATATACACCTAGATAACATATATAATTCATCTATGATCCTTATATTGCACATATCGGTCATATCGAACATATCGCTAGTATTGTTAATTGTTGACATATATATGTTAGAAATGGAGTTCGTTCAAGTTCTTAGAACACTAAATAACTTAGAAATATACTCTTATATCACACATATCGATCATCTATGACCCTTATATCACATATATCGGTCATATTGAACATATAGTTGCTTTTGTTGATTGCTAAATGTAGTCATCCAAGTTCTTATAACACTAAATAACATTAAAATATACATTTATATCACACATATCGATCATCTATGACCCATATATTGCACATATCTGTCATATTGAGCATATCATTGTTAATGTTGATTGTTGACTTATAGATATTAGAAATGAAGTTCATCCAAAACTTATATTGCATCACATATTATGCATAAACAAATTGTTTGAGCAAATTTTGGAAACAAAACAAATAAAGAGCATAATAACATTTTTAAAGCGACATAATTCATAATAATATTTTTTGAAAGGAAAGAAGATGAATTAAAGTCGATTGGACACCTCCAAGTTGAAGAACCATTGTATGTACCTCGTTGTCGCACCATACCCTAAAAGCTTACAAGGGTATTATTCATCAATATATAGATATCGGCGAAATTTCAATGATATCGGTCAATATACGGGAATTTATTTATTGAATCCAATCAATTTTAGCCGATATGGTCTGATATGATGATATATCGCTAATATATCGATCATATATCACCAATATCCCCGTAAAAGGATATGCAACCTGATATCGATACCCGGGGATCTCGATATCGATATATCGATGATATATCGTCGATATATCGCAATATGTCCTTCTATACCCTAGGATCTCTCAGTAATGCAATTCATTCTTTCATCTGAACAAAACTTGATGTGAAAAAAGGAAAAAAACAGGGAACAATCCATAAACAAACAAAATATCATAACGTACAAATAAAAAAACTACCACATTGAATTGTTGGCCAGCTATGATTTCAAACGGCTATGTCTCTCTTGATATTGCAAATGAGTAGGGAACAAGAGGGCTTCAACAAAAGCCAAAATCCTTTTTTGGGTTAAACAAAGCCTAATAGAATGGTATATGGACAACTTGATATTGCTAAATAAGGGTGCGGAAAAAGAGATTATGGATACTATGAAGGGTTGAAATATATAACTGCTGGATTACAGTACAGCCAAAGACCACCGCTGAAATAAAAATCAGAAGGAACTTGGGTTTCCATCTAACCGATGCCAAAGAACACCATCAAAGATGAGGAGGGAGCAACCAAAGACAGCTCATAACCACGGGAGTGATCTCCTCAGTCCGACACCTCAGGTTGCAGCACATCAGCACCGAAGAAGATGATCTCCGCAAAGTTCATCCACAACACAGCACAGGAAGAATCACTATGAAAGAAGAATTCGATTTAACAACAATCAAGACTTTTAGTTGTGTAGATCTCAATACCAACACAAACACAATAAATTACATGGAAAGCCCATATTATCGAACAATGGAAGATGATGAGTTAGTGTACACAGGTCCTTAGGGATTCATTTTTCTTTCTAGAATTAAGAAAAATGGGGATATATTACACATGTACTCCTGGATGGTTAAATATAAAATCATCCATTAATAAGAACAAATATACACCTCAACCGTTGGAGGAGAAAAAAGCAAGCGAAATATCTATTATTTCTCTAATACAAATTAGAACGAGCTGAAACCCTCATCCACTTCATATGGAAAATTAGTGACGAGAAGTGCAGACAATAGTCCCAAGATATGAACAATGAGAGATGGAAATAAGTATGTATTAACCACAATTGGAAAAAAAAACTATTCACAACAACGTGCCTCTTCACGTTTATAATTATCATTGACTTTGTAAAATGAGGACGGCAGAAAAACCCGCCGATGTGCATTGACCTCAGGCTTTATATCAGGGCAAAGATGTCTGATCACAAGTGTACCAATGTGTGATAGCATGTGAATTTTCTGCATCAACCAGCAAAAAATAATGTCAGAGCAATGACAGAAGCAGACGGAAACTCTAGAATAGATATTTGATATAAGAGAACAGACGTAGGTATTGTGAGAATTAACGGCATCTTCAGCCTTCTTACAGCGCGAAAAATACTAACTAAACATGACACCACATCGCCAGTGTCATTTATATTTCCATCATTGAGACATCCAATTAATGTTTGCAAGATGACAACAAGCGGCCTGAAAAAGATGCACATTGATGCAGGGCCAAAATCGCAAACAAAATAATAATAATTTAAATATCGAAGTCATAAGACGGAATGAAATCAGACCAGCAGAGTCTAGCATACGCTTCCACATCTTCACAGTCACTCAAAGGGAAGTCTCGGTCATGTGCAAGAGTATGAACCAAGAAAACAACCAAATATTCTGAGCGCCTCAACATTTGTCCCTCATCATCAGAACAAAGACCTGTCGAACTTTTGCATGCATACTTTTCGACAAACTTTGCTAGGTATTTCTTGGACTGCAGCAAATGGCTAAACGTAAATAAGAATGTAGCAGGGTACACAATTCGCAGGAGACCCTACTTGAGGACAGAAGTTATTACTCACATCTGATTGGACATCCCCGTCACAGTAAGAGGCTGCAATGGCGAAGGCACATGCATATCTGTTTGGTATAGCACCCTTCTTTAGAAGTCCCTGTATTTTGCGCAGAAATTTGGGCACATTGGATGACAGAGACTGAAAAATTCAAAAACGTATCAGGAATCGAGCTATATAACTGTTGTCTCTAGGATAATTAGAGAAATAATTTAGGATTTTTACACTCATTATCCAGAATAATTCCTTTATGTGTTGAACCTTTCGTAATTCCGAATTACACGCAGAGCCCAGAATAGTGACTTTCATTTACACGTACACCCCTCGGTTATCTTTCTCTATTTACCTAATCATATCATGTGGTTAATCAAATCAAAGTAAATCCAACGGGTTTTTTTATTTAACCGACCCGTACATAATGGCGGAAAAGGCTTTATTGTTGGGAAAAGAAAGAAACTCGCTAATTCCTGGGAACCCTAGGCTCTCTTATATAGAGGAGAGACCTATGTGTAAATTACATAAGGCAGACATAAGAAAATAAAATAAGGAAATAGTACAAAAACATAAATATATCTCTACACACCCCCTCAAGATGGAGCATAGATGTCAATCATGCTCAGCTTGGAAGAACACTTCTAAAATAGTCCTCTAAGCAAAGCCTTAGTAAAGATATCTACCGTTTAATCTCTTGAACTGACATGAGAGGTAGAAATCAAGCCCTTCTAAATCTTGTCTCTTGTATAATGGCATCTGCTTCAATGAGCTTTGTTCTTTCATAATATGCATGATTGGTAGCAATAAATAGGGGAACTTGGTTATCACATTGTAACTGCATAGGAAAAGGTACATCTATATGCAAGTTTGCTAAAACTGCTCGAACACACATCATCTTTGTGCTTGCTTGTGCCATAGACATATATTTAGATTCAACACTTGACCTAGCAACAACAATTTGTTTCACTTTTTCAAGAAACAAGAGAACTGCCAACGAACACAACGAAGCCCGAAGTAGACTTCCTGTCCTTAGGAGACCCTGCATAGTCTGCATTAGTACATGTAGAAACAGAAAGAGTTGCTCCTTCCATGAATAGCAGTCTTGCACCTAGAGAAGACTTTAGGTACCTCAATATCACCTGTCGGGGCTGCTCCATGGAACTGACTTACCCGACTCACTACAAAAGAGATATCAGGTCTAGTGATAGTAACATAGAGAAGCTTTCCCACCAACTCTCTATATATCCTCCTGTAAACCTCATTTGTATCATCATCATATAACCTCATGTTGGGATCCAAAGGAGTAGTCGAGTGTCGACACCCAATCATGCCTATCTCAACAAGCATGCCTGTAATATACTTCCTTTGGGTCATCACAACACATTGTGTATTCCTAGCAAACTCTAACCCTAAGAGATACACTAGGGTGCCAAGTTCCAAAGTGACAAACTAACAACCCCTCATGCCTATCTCAACAAGCATGTCTGTAATATATTTCCTTTTGGTCATTACAACACATTGTGTATTCCTAGCAAACTCCAACCCTAAGAGATACACTAGCGTGCCAAGTTCCAAAGTGATAAACTAACGACCCAGAAATTCCTTTGCCTTCTTTATCTCCTGCACATCATCTCTTGTAACAAGTATATCATCAACATACACCATGATAACAACTGTACATCTGGGTGTTCTCTGCACAAACAATGAATGATATGAATTTGACCTCTTAAACCCCTGCTTTTAAATCACTCTGAGAGCTTCTGGAACCATAGCATTAAACTCTGCTTAAGGCCATATATTGCCTTGTGAAGTATACAAACATGCTGACACTCCCCCTCAGCAGCAAGCCCTGGAGACTGCTGCATGTAGACTTCTTCCTGGAGATCTCTATAAAAAATGTATTTTTAACATCTAGCTGATGTAAAGGACAATAATGCACTACAATAACTGAAAGGATACGTAGAGTAGAGTGACAAGTAACAAGAGAGAAAGTGTCCAAATAATCTACTCCATAAGTTTGTGTAAATCCTTGTGGCACCAATCTGGCCTTGTAGCGATCAAGGCTCCCATCTGCATTGTGTTTGACAATAACCACCTATTTGCAACTAACAATAGAGGCTCCATTAGGAGCAGATACCAAGCTCCAGGTGCCACGTGAATTCCTTGTCACCAGTGCATGCTGAGGGGTTGGTGACACCAATCTCTGAGAAGGAGGTGAAGAAAGCAGTTTGGGAGCTGAATGCGGACGGGGCACTAGGGCCAGATGGATTCTCGATCCTCTTTTATAGAGAGTTTTTGGACCTGGTGAAACATGAGATCCTGGAGGTGTTACAGGAGTTCAAGGAAGGCAACAGGGAGTTTGAAAAGGTTAACAGGACGTTGTTGTTCTTGCTATTAAAGAGAGATCTCCCGATGAGAGTGGAAGACTTCAGACCGATCGCTCTGTCCAATGGAAGTTATCTCATTGTGGCGAAGGTGCTGGCGAACAGACTCAAGGGGGTCATGGACTCTATTGTTCTACAGGCGCAATCCGCTTTTATTTCGGGGCTTCAAATTGCAGATGGGTTGGTTATGGCTTCAGAGATTTGCTTAATATGAAAGGAGTAATGTGGATGATCGACTTTGCCAAAGCATACGATTATGTGGCAGTCATTGAGGAGAAGAGGGTTCACGTACTGTTGTATTGCTTGGATGAAAAGATGCATCACTACGTCGTCCTTTTCGATCTTGATGAACGGCCGGCCTGAGGGCGCTTTTTTTCAGCCACAAAAGGGGAGTACGGCATGGTGTCCCTTAGCGCCCATGTTATGTTCTGGTGGCAGATGCACTGGAGGTTCTTTTCAGGCAAGCATTTGAGGGAACTGGTGTGAAGTCTTTCATCTGGTTGACATCTCGACGCTGTTGCTACAATACGTCGATGACACGGTTATTTTTCTTGGCAGATCTGATGAGATGAGTAGAGAAGTACAACTGTTGGGCATTTTTGGCAGGCTCTTCGGGATGGTGATAAATATACAGAAGTCAGTGGTAATTACTTTTGGGTTACAGAATGAAGAATGGGGTAGGATAGCGGAGCTGCTTGGATGTCTATTGGGAGACCTACCAATTATCTATCTCAGCCTTCCATAGGAGGCAGACAAACTCATAAAGTCGGATTGGGATGCGACCGTGCAGAGGATGGAGCTTTTATTGGCTCGGTGGAAAGCGGATACATTATCTAGGGGTGGGAAGCTGGTTTTGCTGAAGCATGTGTTGTCGGCCATCCCCATCTTTTTCTTTACCAGGTTGATGTCGGTGGGGGTTAGAAAGAGGATTGAGAAGCTGATGAGAAGGTTTTTCTGGTCGGATGGGAAGCAGCAGAGGTCGGGTCTGCATCTGGTAGAACGGGAGGATGTCATGAAAGCACGTGATCAGGGGGGCATCAAGATTCGAGATGTAACATGTATGAACAAGGCGTTGTTGGCGAAGTGGGTGGTTCGCATATGGGGTTCGTTTGAGGACCTGGCCACAAGATTACTGAGGGAGACTTACGGTGTGAGAGGAGGGATGGTGGCAGGGACGTCTCGCTTTGAGTCACCCTTATGGCAGGGGATGCGGAAGTGTTGTCGCTTGTGACCCACAGGCTGAGGCCTAAAGTTAGGGATGGGCAGGGCTTCAGATTCTAGAGGGATAACTGGACGAGGGATGACACCCTTGAGATGCGATTTCCAAGACTTTTTGCAATGGCAGCAACAAAAGAAGTCGCTTTAAGTGCAGTGGCTCAGTCAGGGGTATGGATGTCGGCGTTTACTGCGGTTCTCTTAGATCGGAGGGAAGATTTGATTAGCTTGCAGTCGGAGACTCCTTCCCCGAAAGGTTTCTCTATGAGCAGCGACCACTTTAAGTGGACGAGGGCCAGATTTTTGGTCAAGCATTTGTATGGAGAGCTCAGAAATGGTGGAGAGGGCCAAGATAGGGACTTATGCTAGGACATGAAAATTATTTGGACAAGCAAAATTCCGAGCAAGATAGAGGTCTTCCTCTGGTGCCTGTAAAAAGACAGGCTCCGTGACAAAGCTAAGAGGGCGAGGAATTTTGGTCTACAGGACCT
Source organism: Ottelia alismoides (assembly GCA_037367405.1). NCBI lineage: Eukaryota > Viridiplantae > Streptophyta > Magnoliopsida > Alismatales > Hydrocharitaceae > Ottelia > Ottelia alismoides. The sequence continues at coordinate 148,728 of JAZKJV010002114.1, read as the reverse complement.
GACATGTTATAAATGCGGGAGCATACGGAGAATTCAGAACATCTCTTCTTCACTTGCGCGGCTTCGGTGAATGTTTGGAGGGACCTGGTGATCCCATGTTGAAGGCTGATGGCCTGGCGGGCTTTTGGGGGACTGTAAAGAAGGTCGGAAGCAACTCCTTGGATGATGCTGCTAGGCTATTTACGGTGCTCTAGGCTATTTGGTTGGCAAGAAATGATCTCATTTTAAAAATCAGAGGTTTTACTCAGAAAATGTAGTGTCTCATTGTAGGGCTCTTACGGGCATTTGGGAGTCCAGGTAATGTATCATGTTAATTTCATAGTTTTATTAATAAAATGATCTTGTGGTGACTCCCACCTCGGGAGCCCACCCTCTTTTCCATAAAAAATAAAAAGCTAGACACCATCGATTATCTCTCAAGGACTCATGATAATTATGTGGTATTATCGTGATCCAAGTTACTATATTCACTAGCAAACCGCTTTAAACCCCACCATAGGCACCACACCGACACACTCCAAAAAAAAGTTAGACAACCAGCTACACAACAAGATCCCCAATCCTCTCATGTTCCAAGTACTATATTCATCAGCAAACCGCTTTAAACCCCACCGGAGGCACCACACCGACGCACTATAAATTCCTCAACTCCAACCCCATGTCGGGCAGACCTCGAGCTTCCACCATTCGCTAATGCGCACTTGCCTCCAACTGTGCAGCCCTTTGAATAGGCAAACCCTCACCCATGACATCTTGAACCAATCTCATAAACCCCCCATCTGCTGAGGATAAATGCCTTTCCACCGCCCTTCGCTCAAAAGAATCCCTGATTGCACCTAGCTATGCTCAAGGTGCGAACCCTTCTAGCCAATTGTAAATCTCAAATATTCTCTTTTTCATATTCCCCTTCAAGCTCCTTTTGAAGTAACGCCTATCGAGATCTCCCATCATTGCTCGAGGTCGACACCCAAACTTCTCCAACCTTCTGGCCCGTAGAAGCCTCTCGATGGAGACTCATCGAGAAGGTTTTCGTCACCAGCAAAGGGTTGACCACCATCGCAGGAACCTGAGTAGAGGGAAAGAGACAAAGAGTCCTCGAGCTCGCACCTCCACGGGATGTGCATCATGCTTCTTCCTTTTCAACTGTACTGCACAAGAGTTCAATCGAGAGGATAAACGGGTCATAGAACCCACCCCGACTGTAGTAAAGTTAGTTGGCTTCAATCGAATCCATAATTGGGTCCGAGGCACCGATTCAAAGGAGGCCCGCATGAATTCTCCAAAGGGTCAGACCCGGTGAAGCACCTGACCGCCAAAGAGGGTCCGCCTTAGCAACGACATCCGAGTAGTGCTTAGGTCTGCCTTATCAACCACATCTGAGCAACGCTTAGGGTCCATAAAGGATCCGCTTAATAAGCTTGCCATTCATAACTGAAACCTCGTGAAATAGGGACGCTCGAACCACTTCTGCAAAAGATGATCCCACCTCGATCATCGTGCCACTCGATCCCCAAGGAGACAACACGTGAGAAGCAACAGATCACCAAGCTAGCTCAACTCAGATCCAAGCCACCAGTTGCATCTCCCTCTTGTCTACGATACAAAAGGTTCCATCCCTCGTGTTCGAGGCAACGACACGAGAAGCAGCAGATCACCATCTCAAACCCCCTGAAGCCTCCATAGCACAACCATCGCAACACCAACCCTAGCGCACACGAGGGAACGAAGCCCCTTCTCGTGGAAATATCTCCACTGTAAGTACCAAGCCATAAAAAGCCCCAACGCCACCAGCATCTCCAGTATCTAAGAAGCCCCCAGGCGATGGCGGTGTGCGATGACCAACCTGCATGCATCTTCAATCTCCAGGCAGTAGCCAACCTATGTGCATCATGGAAGCATCTCTGGGCTTCTACAGGCGACCTCCTCGTGCAGGTGACACTGCCAGCTTCAGTAATTGGTCCCTCCCAATGTCCTCATGGTGCACGCTCCATGTTTGATGCATGCATAGCTGCTCCCACTTAAAGATCACAAGGGAGCCCCATCGGGGTGAGTAGATCGAAAGATGGCTTCCCATGACCATAAATAGCCATGACCCAAGGACATAGTTCTCTTTGCTCTAGGCGTATTGGGCTGATGAGAAAATTAAAAAGGCACTCTTCAAAAAAAAAGTTTTAAAAAAGTAAAAAGTTAAGGTGTGTTGGGCCCAGGGATCGCCATATCGCGATATATCGTCGATATATCGGCGATATATCGGTATCGACAGGTCACCGATTATATCGCCGATATGGACGATATCGGATATCGACATGAGAAAATGCCTTGGTGGATACCGGGTTTCGGCGATATGCGTCGATATATCGCCGATATATCGGCGATATATCGGTATCGACATTGTATCGAAACGATATCGATACCGATATTTCCTTCCTTGGTTGGGCCTACAGGAGGGTGATGCTATTTTATTAGAAAAAATGGGGAGGAACCAAGACCCATTTTGAGGTGCAGTTGTCATGCCCATAAAAAAGTGGGGGCTAGATTTTTAGTTCAATTTGGGCTGTAGTAATTTTCGAACAAAGGGAGCGAATTTTTTTATTGGAAAAAAAGAATGCCTTTTGTAAAAAAAAAGAAGAGGTTGATTTTGTTTTCCCATCTTCAAGACATCTATCAACTTGGTCGATGTCATCCTTTTCCTACAAGTATGCGAGAAAGGGGGAGTATTGTGTAGAGTTTTGAAATTCAAACTCTACCAGTTCCAAGGCACTCTATATTCAAGTGACCCAGTTTCTTTGAGATGTCCAGAGAAGACTTAGTTCAGCATCCATCCCAGCGACCGTGAACTCGGTACGGATATTCTCACACCTTTGTCTAGTGACCGTAAATTCCAATCCCAATAAACTCACAACTTTCTTCAGTGTTCGTGAAGTCCAGTGTGAGATCCTTCCAAGTTCCATAAAAGTGACTCACTTCTCTTATCTACATATGGATATTCCCATAACGTTTGGCTTCAGAGAGATAGAGAAATTTTCACATGTTACGATATATTTAAATGTGTTGCGGGCATGAATTCTCTGATGAGGAGACTCATTTCAGTTCCGATGACTCTGACAGACACATTACAGAGCACACATTCCAGTTCATACTCCAATCCATCAATTCCTCCTCGTCGTCATGATATGAGAAGCAACATCCTCATCAAGCAACGAACAAAGTATGTGTTGAGTTGATATTGTTCGTAATGACTAGCATTCAATGAGTGAGTGAGTACTTCTTCCTTTTTGACCAAGTTGAGCATTGCATACTCCCAGCTTGAGGGGAGTGTTAGAGTATGCATCCATAGATCCACTCAGGTTTAGTCACACATCATGTATAACAAGGACTTAATCATTAGGCTAGGGCTACATAAGAAGCCTCAAATCACATTGTTGGTGGAAACGAGTGAAATTGTTATTCCATAGAACCCTAGGCTCTCTTATATAGAGAGACCCCATGGGTAAAATACATAAGAGTCCAGAAAATAAACAGAAAATAAAGAACGGTACATACTATCATAACATAAGTCTCTACACTCCCCCTCAAGATGGAGCATAGATGTCTATCATGCTCAGGTTGGAAGAACATCTCTGAAAAGGTCCTATGAGTAACGGCTTGGTAAATATGTCGGCAGTCTGATCCTCTGAACTAACGTGAGATGTGGATTATCAAACCTCTCTAGATCATATCTCTGGTGTAGTGGCAGTCTACTTCGATATGCTTTGTTCTTTCATGAAATGCCGAATTGTTGGCAATAAACAAAGCTGCCTGATTGTCACACTGAAGCTGCATGGGTAAAGTACAACTATATGTAGATCATCTAGCACAGCTCGAACCAACATCATCTCCGTACTGGCTTGCGCCATGGCCCTATATTCAGACTCAGCGCTGGACCTTGCCACAACAGTTTGTTTCTTGCTTTTCCAAGAAACTAGAGAGCTCCCAACAAAACGGTGAATCCCTGAAGTAGACTTTCGATCCTTAGAGCACCCTGCATAATATGCGTCTGTACATGCTGAAATAGATAAATCTGTGCTCTTTCGAAATAGCAACCTCGAGCCTGGAGAAGACTTTAGATACCTCAGTATCATGTATATGGCATCCATATGAACTTGTCTTGGTTGCTCCATAAATTGACTCACCCGGCTTACTGCAAAAGCAATATCGGGTCGAGTAATGGTAATATAAAGAAGCTTACCCACCATCTCTCTATATCTTCTCTTGTCCACTTCTCACTATCATTGTCATACAGTTCATGCTTGGATCCATAGAGTACTCGATGGTCTACATCCAACCATGCTTGTTTCAATCAGAAAGATCTGTAATGTATTTCCTTTGGGTCATCACCAGACCCTGTGCATTCCTGGCAAATTCCAACCCCAGAAAATATCTAAGGGTACCAAGATCCTTCGTGACGAACTGACGACCCAAGAATGCTTTTGCTCTCTCAACTCTCTGAGCGTCATCTCCTGTAACCAGAATATCATCAACAAAGACCATGATGACAACCCGTACCTGTAGGAGCCTTCCGAGTGAACAACGAGTGATCCTCATTTTATCTTTTGAATCCCTGTCGTTCAATTAGGTGGGAAAGCTTCTGGAACCATGCCCTTAGACTCCGTTTAAGGCCATAGATCGCCTTGTGAAGTCTACAGACCATATGATTCCCCCCCTCAACAGTGAACCCTGGTGGCTGCTGCAGTAGACTTCCTCTTGCAGATCTCCATATAAGAAGGCATTCGTGACATCAAGTTGAGATATAGACCAGTCACGTACCACTGCAACCGAAAGAAGAATGCGAAGAGTAGAGTGACGAGCCACTGGAGAAAACGTATCCAGATAGTCCACGCCATAGGTTTGTGTGAAACCTCTCGCAACAAGTCATTCTTGTACGTTCGAGACTGCCATTTGCATGGTATTTGACCGTGGATACCCGCTTGCAGCTAACAATGGATGCGCCAGATGGAGCATTAACCAAGCTCCATGTACCACGAGACCGTAAAGCACACATCTCTTCTTCCATAGCCGATCTCCAGCAATCAATCTTCATAGCTTCTTGATAGGTCAATGGTATTTCCACAGAAGACAAAGCCGCAACAAACCTCTGAAAGTCACCTGTAAGACGGTGAATGGACATCTGGGAAGCAAAAAGATAAGAGGCACAAGTCCTTTTCTGCTTCCGAATAGCAATGGAAACATCTAAATCGTCAGCCGTTGTACTGGATGGTGCAGCCTCCTCCTACAGTGAAGAATCCTGCACATGTACAATATCTGATCCATCATTAGTAATGCTATCTGAACATACTTGAGGCGTGATGGATGGCTGACGTGTATTCTGAGCAGGACCTGACTGACGTATATAGAATTTAGGTAAAGGTGGGATAGGTGGTTGTGGAGGTGGCGGTGGTGGTGGTGGCATAGCAACAGGAGCTGGATTGGACTCAGGTATACTCAGACTAGGAGGAGGAGGAACATAGACATCTCCATTAGAAGTGGACGTGACCAACCTGTCACCTGCAGGGGAGAAGTACATAACGAACTAAAAAAATGTAACATCAGCACTGACAAAATATTTCTTGTTTATGGGGTCATAACAACGATAACCATTCTGAGTCCGAGAGTAACCTACAAAGACGCACTTCACCGCTATAGGAGAGAGTTTGTCAAGTCCAGGAGATAGGTGATGAACAATGCAACGGTACCAAAGACACGAGGTGTAAGTGAGAATAATTCCTTATCAGGGAAAATGACGGAAAGAGGAATTTTCTCACCAAGAACAAACGATGGCATGCGATTGACCAGGTAGCAGGCCGTAAGGACAACATCCCCCCAGAAAGTGATAGGCGCACAACTCTGGATAAGTAGGGTTCGAGTAATGTCAAGAAGATGACGATGCTTTCTCTCTACAACACCATTCTGTTGGGATGTATAAGCACAGGTGGTTTGATGGATAATTCCCTTAGATAAAAGAAATTGAGAGAGAGAACGGGTGCAGAATTCCAATGCATTATCTGTACGAACATATTTGACAGTAGACGAGAAAACATTCTGCACTTCATTAATTAGATTTTTAATAACATCCCCTGCTTCATATTTATTCTTTAAAAGAAAGACCCAAGATATACGAGAAAAATCATCAACCACAACTAGATAAAACCTGCGTCCCTGATGATCAAGTACACGACTCGGACCCCAAATATCAATATGAAACAACTCAAACAGGGAGTTATTGCTCCGACTCTGACGACTAGGAAAGCTAGACCGATGATGCTTTCCCAACTGATACGCTTCACAACGAAACAACGAACTAGGAGAGATATGAGGTAAGAGATGTCGCATCTTCTGGAGTGGGAGGTGGCCAAAATGAAGATGCCAAGTGTACGGAGAGACTGATCCGGCTGAATATGAGGAGGCGCCAGCATAAGGATTCCGAACCAGACGGTAGAGACCATTCTTCTCAGAGCCACAGCCAATCACCCTTCCCGTTAGTATGTCCTGAAAAATAAGAGATGATGGGTCAAATATAGCACGATAGTGCAAATCCTTTGTAATCTGACTAATAGATAATAAATTCGTGGAGAACTCAGGAGCATGTAGAACATTTTGTAGACTTCCTCTTGTAAATCCCCATACAGAAAGGCATTCTTAACATCAAGCTGTGAAATAGTCCAATCTCGAGTTACTGCAACAGACAGGAGAATACGGAGAGTCGTGTGCCGTGCTACTGGAGAGAAAGTGTCCATGTAATCAACGCCATATGTCTGTGTAAATCCACGGGCGACCAATCGTGCTTTGTACCTATCCAAGGTGCCATCTGCATGATATTTGACAGTGAAGACCCATTTGCAGCTCACAATGGATGCATCAGGGGGTGCAGGGACCAAAGACCATGTACCACGGGATTGCAAGGCCCCCATTTCTTCTTCCATTGCTAATCTCCAGCACTCAATCTTCAAGGCTTCCTGATATGTCCGTGGTATATCCACGGAAGACAAAGCTGTGGCAAACTTCTGAAAATCACCTGTGAGTCGGTGGAAGGACACCTGTGAGGCAAAAGGATAAGAAGCACACTGCCTCCTCTGTTTCCGAATAGCAATCGGAACATCAAGATCATCATCTGGGTCCACCTGTAATGAGTCATCCTGCATATGTACTGAACCTGACCCGTCAGTAGTAACCTCATCTGAACATACCTGAGGCGTAGTAATTGGCTGTACTATCGTCTGAGCAGGACCTGACCGACGCATATAATGGTGAGGAAATGGTGATATGGTTTGCTGTGTAGTAGGTGGAGGTGGTGGTGGTGGCGGTGGCGGTGGTGGTGGTGTTGGCACAGGCGGTAACACAGGGGGTGGTGGCGGAACAAATATATCATCATTGGTGGTGGATGGTATCATTCTGTCCCCAGCTGGCGAGAAATACATGACTGACTCGAAGAAGGTGACATCCGCACTGACAAAGTATCTGTTGGTTGTAGGATCATAACACCGATATCCCTTCTGGGTTCTGGAGTAGCCAACAAAGACGCACTTGACCGCTCTGGGAGAGAGTTTGTCAAGTCCAGGAGAAAGACGATGGACAAAAGCTACAGCACCGAAGACACGTGGTGGTAGAGAGAAGAGTTCCTTGTCTGGAAAGATAAGAGAGATAGGTATCTTCTCTCCAAGAACGGAGGACGGCATCCTGTTGACTAGATAGCATGCACTAAGGATTGCATCCCCCCAGTAGGAAATGGGAGCACAACTTTGGATCAACAGTGTACGAGTAATGTCCAATAGGTGACGATGCTTTCTTTCCGCCACACCATTCAGTTGTGATGTATATGCGCAGGTGGTTTGGTGAATGATACCCTTCGATGAAAGGAAAAGAGAGAGAGAGCGTGTACAAAATTCTAGGGCATTGTCAGTTCGAACATATTTAATGGAGGAAGAAAACACATTCTGCACTTCATTAATCAAATTTTTGATAACATCACCTGCTTCAGATTTATTCTTCAGAAGAAATACCCAAGAGACACGCGAAAAATCATCCACGACAACTAAATAAAACCTGTGCCCCTGGTGATCGGGAACACGACTCGGACCCCAAATATCTATATGTAATAACTCAAACGAGGAGCTACTGCTCCGACTCTTGACCTATGATGCTTGCCCAACTGACACGTTTCACAGCAAAACGACGAACTTGGAGATATCTGGGGCAGAAGATGACGCATTTTCTGGATCGGAAGATGACCAAATCGAAGATGCCAGATGTAAGGAGAGACTGGTCCAGCTGAGTGGGAGGAGATGCCCGCGTAGGAATTCCGAACCAGCCTATATAAACCATTCTGCTCAGAGCCACAGCCAATCACCTTGCCCGTCAGTATGTCCTGAAAAATGAGAGAAGACAGGTCAAAAATAGCACGACAATTCAAATCCTTTGTAATTTGGCTGATAGACAGCAAATTCAATGAGAACGCAGGAGCATGTAACACATTCTGCAGCTGCATGGTGGGGGATAAGAAAACCTCCCCCTGTCCAACAAGTGGTGAGTAGGTACCATCTGCAATCTGGACCGAGCGGCCAGGTGGAATATCCCTGTAGGCCTGTAGTCGTCCCCTATCTCGACAAAGGTGATGTGTAGCTCCGGAGTCTATAACCCAGTCAGATATATCATGAGAATGTATGAGAGATGGTGAACTACCTGAGCTACTTGCTGCAGCGCTAGAACTTGCAGAGGCTGTGGCTGCAATGTCAGAAGAGGTACCAGAAGAATCACCAGAAGAATGTGGTATTATATCACGTAGACGGGCCACAAGCTCGTCAAACCTATGATCTGCAGTAGTCGGTAATGGAGACTGTGAGTGCTCTGCAACTCGTGCCGATGCTGGGTACCCATGCTTAGAATAGCATGTCTCCTCTGAGTGTCCAGTTCTGTGACAATACGAGCACATCTGACTAAACCGACCTCGTCCTGAAGGTCCACGTCCACGTCCACGACCTCGTCCAGAAGGCGGTCCACCTCTCCCACGCGAAGCTGCCATCGCCGATGGTGGTGGAGCAGAAGAGCTGGAGGAAACAGGAATGCGATTGAGCCTTCTGTAGACATCCTCCACTGGAGGAATAACCGCATCTGCTAGAATCTGTGACCTGGCAACATCATACTCAGGATCGAGAGCTGCGAGTAGAACACCCACCATGGTGGCATTCCGAAAAGTCTTCTGCTGCTCCGGTGTAGCTGTCAGGGGAATGGTACTGTATAGCTTCTCAAACATCCCTCTCAGGGATGTGTATAGAGAATGGAGAGGTCTTCCGGCCTGCTTCATCGTAAAGATATCATGTTGAAGCTGCAACATCTTTGTCTCGTTTCGCACTTGCGAATATGTGGCGGCAAGAATGTCCCACATCGCCTTGGCACTAGGCTGATGCAGAACATCGTTAGCTATCTCCATCGTCAATGTACCAGATAGCCAGACCTTCGCGTAAGCGTCATCAGCCTCCCATGAGGCATAAATCCATGTCTTCTCCGCAGGCTCATCCTCGGTAAGAATATGTTTCTTACCATTTGATTTCATGAGACTCATGAACTGCATAGCCCATAGCTCATAGTTAGACCCGTCCAGCTTCACTATTGGCGCAGGACCTTTGAATGCGCCGGTGGAGGGCAAATCGACTTTCGATTCTGACATAGTGTCGTTCGAAGAAGACTAAGGGAAACCAGATACGTTGATGAATGTCTACACCAACTGCATTAGATTTGAGTACGTGTGTAGACTTCTACGTACTCAAATCCATAAATCAGTGAGAGAGGAGTCTAGGGCACGCCTCTAATAAGGCTAACAGCCCTTGAATCGCCTTAGACGGCCGGCTATCAACTGTTGGAGACCCGGTGAGGGCTTAGAGCCGCAGTCTTGATGTCAATGGTGCGGCAGGGAACGCGTAGGAGCGGCCTCGAGCCACTGGAATGCGGCTGGAATGAACCAGCAGCGGCAGAAGCCCGCTGGGGAGGGCGGCGGGATCACGTCGGGGTCGCTGGCGGCGGCAGAAAGCCGCTGGCGGAGGGCTGAAGCCCGCTGGCGGAGGGCTGGGGCCTCTGGCTGCGGCTGGGGGCCGCTCGGAGGTTGCGGCTGGGTGCCGCTAAGAGGCGGCAGAGGCCGCTAGTTGCGGCTGGGGCCGCTGGCTGCGGCAGGAAGCCGCTCGGAGGTTGCGGCAGAGGCCGCTAGTTTGGCGGCTGAAAGCCCTATGCGGGCTCGATGAGAGAAAGAGAGAGGGGCGGCGATAGCGAGCCCTAGGTTGGCTCTGATACCATGTTAGAAGAAAAAGTGTCTTCGTTATATTCATAGAATAACCCTAGGCTCTCTTTTATAGGGAGAGGCCTTGAGGGTAAATTACATAAACGTCTATATAGAAAAGAGAAATAATAAAACAACCATAAAGCGTAAACAACTATTTCTACAAGTACCACCTGAGGTACTAGTCATAGCAGAGGTACTGGCAGATGCGGAGGCTGCTACATCTGAGTGGCCTCGTGGAGATGGTGAAGAAGCAAGGGGCATGATATCCCGCAGTCTAGCACGAGGCCATCAAACCTCTGATCTGAAGCAGGAGCAGATGGAGACTCATTATGCTCCATTACGCGGGATGAAGCTAGAAAACTATGCTTGAAGTAGCATGTATCCTTTGTATGATCTGGACGGTAAATAGACGTGCAGGGCTGACGATTGCGACCTCCTCTACCACGAGGTCCGCGTCCACGAAAAGAAGAAGATCCTCATCTGCCTTGGGAGACTACCATTGCCGAAGAAGTCTGGATAGCAGTTGTGGACTGAACAGTAATATCCTATTGAGCCTGCGGAAAGCTTCCTCCATGGGAGGAATAGTGGAATCCGCTAGAATCTGGGAGCGAGCAGCATCATTTTAAGGGTCAAGGGCTGCTAGGAATACACCAACCATGGTAGCATTCCTGTATGCCTTCTGTTGCTCTGAGGTCGCCCTGAAAGGCATGAAGCTGTGGTACTTCTCAAACATCCCACGCAAGGATGTATACAATGAACGAAGAGGTCATCCGTTCTGCTTGATAGTAAATATATCATGCTAGAGTTGGAGGATCTTGGTCTCGTTCCTCGCTTGAGAATAGGTTGTTGCGAGGATGCCCCACATTACCTTAGCAGTGGGCTGATGTAACACATCATTGGCGATCTCTATCGTCAATGTACCAGAGAGCCAAATTTTGCATGTGCACCTCCCACAAGACGTTAACCGCAATTTTCTCCATCAGCTCCTCGGTAAGAATAAGTTTCTTACCATTAGACTTCATAAAGCTCATGAAATGCATATATCAGAGCTCATAGTTCGTCACGTCCATTTTGATAATAGACGCTGGACATCTGGAAACGCATGTGGTAGGTACGTCGACTTTGTTTTCTGACATATTGTTGGATAAAGATAATTAGGGTTATGTAGACCAACGAATGAATGTCTACACAGACAAACGTGGATTTAAATGCATATGTAGACTTATGTGTCTAAATCCATCAACCGAACAAAGGACCTCGATACAAGCGAAGATGACCATAGGCCGAAGACAGAAGAGGGTTGACGGCCAAGGGAAGAGACGTCGGCAACCAGTGTCTGCGGCCTGTGTGAGGCTCGTTCCTTCTCGGATCTGGGAAACCCGTTTACACATCATCCGTAATATCATATTCACTAGAAATCGCATTAGGGAACTGGAAATTAGGGAAATTTTTTTTTATACGGATGACATTCACGTTAACTAACAGGCCACAGAACTATAACATGTCACACTTATATTGCATAAATTTCCATATCATTTTAATTTTTCTTTTAATGTCCTTTAAGGTCAATGAAAGGAACTCTCATCTGTGTCAAAATGACTCATGGAAAGCCACAGACGAAGCATCTATAATAACTATCTAATTCAGGAAAGCTTCGAATTCGAGTGACTGTCTTGGAATATTCCCAAGACATAACTTCCTCAATGTTCGTAGGGTCAACTGGCATACATGCTCCAGAAATGACATGTCCAAGGAATGAGGTTTTGGATAACCATAACTCACATTTGTTCAGCTTAACATACTACTTATGCTTTTGAATGTTGTCTTCCGAATATCCAACTCTTGAATCCTCAGCTAATGGTAGCCAGATCGGAGATCGATCTTTGAAAATACCAAAGATCCATGTAGCTGATTGAACGAGTCATCAAAGTATGACAGAGGATAATGGTTCTTCACCGTTTCTTGTTCAGTTGTATGAAATCAATGCTTAATGTCATTGATCCATCCTTCTTTCTGATAAAAGAACGGGAGCATTCCAAGGTGTAGTGCTCGACCTTCCGAAACTTAAGTCAAGTAACTCATGTAGCTGCACATTCAGCTTTCTCAACTCGACTGGTGTCATGTGGTACGGAGTTATCGAGATTGGTTGTATATCTCGTAGTCATGTAATTTCGAACTCGAACTCTTTATCAGGTGGTAACCTGACAAATCATTAGCGAACACATTAGGGTAATTCAACACTAAACTGATGTCCTGAGTCATCGGCTCGTTCATCAGGTGTATTTCGGATAATTGCTAGAAATGTATCGTATTCTCAATCTATGAGTCTTTGAGCTCTCAACACTGAAATGTACTTCATTTTGGAGTCATGTAATGTACCTTTATAGGTAGACTCGGGTAAGTCTGGAATCTTGAAGACAATTGTCTTCAAGAATTAATTACATAAGGCATGATGAGCTGACATTCAATTCATACCCAAAGTTAGGTCAAACTTATTGAGCTGTAGTAGCAGACAGCTTGCTATCGTCTCATGTCCACCAATCAACATTGGTAGCTATCAGACTATTAGTCTTATGATGATCAATTAGCCACACGGCCCATAATGTGACAAGGATGATCTAGGGCATCTGCACCTCTACCTACTGAAGTTAGAAGTTCAAAGATCATTCATCGTTCCAGAATCAATTAAAAAGAGAGAAAGGTCGGCACTAGATGCCATGGTTCTGTATAAGAACCAATATCCTTAATTACAATAGTTGATGTTCGCGGATATTTCTATTATGCTTTTTCTCTTCTTGGGATACAATATGGAAATAAATTGCAATTGGTGACATCTGTGGTCATTTATTTTGAATGTCATATTTCCCTTTCAGATTCGCGACAAGTCAAAGAACTGTCGCAATCCGAGGATTTAATGTGATCAGAACAATAATACTACGAATGTATGTAAAGATGTTTAAAAATCTTGTGCATTGATCATAGTAAGAGTATATGATGGATATGGGGTTTTGATTCTTTTCTTGTTGTTTTTCTCAAGCCTAGTAGATAGTCTGATAAGGATGATTTTCATGATATGGTCTTTTCTCTTTGCCAGGAATTATTGGCAGAAACGTAACTAGTTCAACGGAAACCAACTCAACTGTAATTCAACTTTAGCCAACTCAATTGTGACTCAATCCAATTTCAATGTATCTTTTTCAGATTCAACTGTAACTGATTTAGAGGTAGCCATAGAGGATTCAGATGTATACATGGATGATTCAGATGTAGCATCGCCAAGTCTGTTGGCGAAAAATAAATAAAACTCAAGCGGTGAAGTAGCCTATAAAAGAGGCTCTTCCGTCTCGCCCTCTAATTGGAAGGGCGGTCCAATAGAGGGATAGGTCTACTCCAAAACTACGCCACTGAGACGGGTGAGAGAGACTCTCTAGAAAAGTCGCTCTAAAAGAAAAACCGGCCCGACCGGTACGGGCTAACGAGCTCAAAAAAACTAAAACCAAGGGTCCTCCAGCCTAGGTACCCTAAAGAACAAGGGTCAGCGGAACTGGTCTTTAAAAGAAAACCTGTGGATCCCAGAGAGACGTAAAAACTGCGAGCGCTCGCGAAAAAACGAGAAAAAGACTGGGATCCTAGACCCGCGCACGAAGCGGCCGCTGCCCTAACTGGGCTTCCTAATCTTCCGCCCAGCTGAGGGTCACCGCCCCCTCGCACAGTCAGGCGTAAAGGTTACCATGACTGGCACTTTTAATTACTAGTCATCATTGAATCATCATCACTAACTTAATTTCTCATCCTCTCTTGAACTCTGATGTAGTCAACTTTACAGATCTAGGTATCTTGTTGATAATTATATTGAATAGTGATTCATACTTTAGTGATTTTGAATGATTGATCACAAAGATCTTCAGTCATTGATCATAGATGATCTCATCAATTGGCGGCTTGCTTATTAATCTCGATTTATGAAAATATCTGAATGAACTGAAGCTCCTGTCAAGAAAAGGATGTTGCAAGCAAGTTTGGATCTCCAAAGTGGAGATATTCAAAGGTACATATCTCTCTCCTCTTTGTTCTCATTAAAGTCAATGTTGAAGTTTCTAATTCAGTTTTTTTTGTTGCTATCCATCAGGTATTTTATCTATTGTTGTATGTTAGATAAAGCCACAAAATCCTTCCAAACTTAAAGGATTAAAGGTACAATCTTTTCCCCTCTCTTGCTACTTTCCATGCATGGTCTTTACACATTTTGATAGTAATAGGTTGCTTGAGAGTTGTATATTCTAGATATGCTATAACTGGGTTACCATATATTATAACATGTTGGGAACAAGGGTCTTGTGGTAATCTAAAGCCATGGAAATTTGACTCTATAATACTTGTGTATTGCATGTGGCCGAAGATAGATTGCACTTTCATCTAAATTCTAATGGTATATTCATGGTTAATATGATGTGAATACATAAATAACATCTCAATACTAATAATAGAAGTATAGTCAACTTAAGAATCTGCCACATTTTTTTTCATGGTTTTTGATGCACAATATCAATACCGCTGGAGCATATTCCATTTTATGACATAATCAGGAGATTATTTTCAATAGAGCATATTCCATTTTACGACATAATCAGGAGATTATTTTCAATATTAAGTATTCTGAAATCTGTAAAATATATTGTTATCAACTTATTTGGATTCTTAATCTCGAGAACAATCACAGAAGGTCTATTTCAACCTATTGAAAATGACGAAAGATAAAGAATTTAACTATGATCCAGCTTAATGATCAAGATCGGGTAATTAACCCGACATATTTTTTTAGCAAGGGTAGGAAGATACAAAGTAGCTAAAGGGGTATAACTCTTGGCTGGGAGTTTGATACATACAATTGGGAGGGTTTCTCAATATCTCTTAGTAATAGTGATAAAGAATCGAAAGATGGCTACGGTGGATAAGTAAATAATAATCTCAATATGTTAGCATTATTAGAATGACTTGAGATCTAGTGGAAGAGAAGATTCAGGGTAAAATTTTGCAGTGCCAGGAAGTATTGCATCGACCATCTTTTCATCTTTTGTTCATTATATTAGGGTATTTTCATACAAGAGACTTATAAAAATTAGATTAAGAGTCTTGCCACTAAATTACGAGTAAAATAACAAAAGTAAAATTTCTACATTAAATTAAATTTTAAATTCAGTTCCAATAAACAACTTATGATCTCGTGGTTTGAAAAAGGAGTTCATTGAGATATTTTCATAAATCTAGATTAATAAGCAAGCCGCCAATTGATGAGATCATCTATGATCAATGACTGAAGATCTTTGTGAACAATCATTCAAAATCACTAAAGTATGAATCATTATTCAATATAATTATCAACAAGATACCTAGATCTGTAAAGTTGACTACATCAGAGTTCAAGAGAGGATGAGAAATTAAGTTAGTGATGATGATTCAATGATGACTAGTAATTAAAAGTGCCAGTCATGGTAACCTTTACGCCTGACTGTGCGAGGGGGCGGTGACCCTCAGCTGGGCGGAAGATTAGGAAGCCCAGTTAGGGCAGCGGCCGCTTCGTGCGCGGGTCTAGGATCCCAGTCTTTTTCTCGTTTTTTTCGCGAGCGCTCGCAGTTTTTACGTCTCTCTGGGATCCACAGGTTTTCTTTTAAAGACCAGTTACGCTGACCCTTATTCTTTAGGGTACCTAGGCTGGAGGACCCTTGGTTTTAGTTTTTTTGAGCTCGTTAGCCCGTACCGGTCGGGCCGGTTTTTCTTTTAGAGCGACTTTTCTAGAGAGTCTCTCTCACCCGTCTCAGTGGCGTAGTTTTGGAGTAGACCTATCCCTCTATTGGACCGCCCTTCCAATTAGAGGGCGAGACGGAAGAGCCTCTTTTATAGGCTACTTCACCGCTTGAGTTTTATTTATTTTTCGCCAACAGACTTGGCGATGCTACATCTGAATCATCCATGTATACATCTGAATCCTCTATGGCTACCTCTAAATCAGTTACAGTTGAATCTGAAAAAGATACATTGAAATTGGATTGAGTCACAATTGAGTTGGCTAAAGTTGAATTACAGTTGAGTTGATTTCCGTTGAACTAGTTACTTTTCTGCCAATAATTCCTGGCAAAGAGAAAAGACCATATCATGAAAATCATCATTATCAGACTATCTACTAGGCTTGAGAAAAACAACAAGAAAAGAATCAAAACCCCATATCCATCATATACTCTTACTATGATCAATCCACAAGATTCTTAAACATCTTTATAAGCATTATAGAGATAATGATTATATCAGAGTCTCATCATTCATATTCTCAAGACCAGTCAAACTTGTATTATAATTAATAGAAAAGCAATGACTTAAATATGGACCACATGATATTGGTATATAAATGATTAATGTGGGTAATTAGTGTAGGAAGAGTAGACTGGGGTTTTACATACCAAACAACTTGAAAGCCCGTTTCATTGCAAGTAGCTTTAAATTTTAATTGTCAAGGCCAAATTACTTGCTTTCTTTTGGAACCACAAAATTTCCTGTTATTTTTAATTAATTAAGATTTACTCAACATTTGTTGATGTTCTTTTCTCCCTATTCCATGGATTGCAGGCAAAATACCTGCACCATTGTATTAGGGGAGTTGAATGTCAGTTTCTGAAGCAAAACATAGCAGGTATGTATGTTATAGTTTGTTCAAGATATTTATGCTTTTATTTCTCTTCTGATAAAATTGGGATACATGTATATAATGCAATTTCTGTTGTTACATATAAACTGATATGGAAATTTATGCAATATAAGTGTGACATGTTATAGTTCTGTGGCCTGTTAGTTAACGTGAATGTCATCCGTATAAAAAAAATTCCATAATTTCCAGTTCCCTAATGCGATTTCTAGAGAATATGATATTACGGATGATGTGTAAACGGGTTTCCCAGATCCGAGAAGGAACGGGCCTCACAGCCTGGGCGTCTGATGTCGGTCGCAGCGACACCGACTTTGCTGCCCGATGACGGCGGAGCGGGTAGGCAGTCGGGGAGGCGGTTGCGGTGATCGGGAAGGCAGCTACGGTGGTCAAAGGTGATGGTCGCGCTAACGAAAGCGGCGGCGGGAGGAAGAACTGCGAAGAGGGGAGGGGGCCGATGGGTGTGGGTTGGGGTTCGGGGTTAGGGATAGGGTACGGAGCTTCGGTCTAGGACCGCGACTCTGATACCCTGTTCGGAAAAATCAAAGAGTTGTTTATTCCTAAGAACCTTAGGCTCTCTTATATAGTGGAGAAACCTATGGGTAAATTACATAAAGATGAACATAAAGAAATAAAATAACAAAAAAAGGTACATAGGAACATAGAAATATCTCTACAGGAACAAACTATGAACTGTGGGCCATGAAGTTCATGACTTTAATGCAGTGTAATGGCAAGAAACACATCACCAGGAATGAGGAGCCAAATGACAAGACTGGGGTAAATGCGTCATGGGAGGCAGAAGATGCATATGCACGAGTGTGGCTATCTGGGACTGTGTCAACAGAGATAGCTAATGATATACTGAGGCAGCCTACTGCAAAGGCTAGGGGGACATTCTCGTTGCTACATACTCTCCGGCGAAAAATGAGTCAAAGATACTGCAGCATTAGTACGATGCAAATCGAAGCAGAATGGTCGTCCCCTCCATATCCTTTACACTTCTATGAGGGGTATGTTTGAGACGCTCCATGGTTACATTCCCTTGACTGCTTTTCCAAAGCAGCTCAATGCTTACAGAGTCAGAGACGATGTGACGACTGGGCTCTTTCTAGCAGCTCTTGATCCCGAGTATGACGATGCCCGTGCCCAGACTCTTATTGTTGCTACTATACCTCCAATGGAGGAGGCATATCGCAAATTGTGCAGGTTATCTATATCCTCCGGTGGCATCCCGCAGTTTCAGACTTCTTCAGCTATGGTTGTATCTCATGGTAGGGTTAGCCATACATAGTATCTTGGTAGAGGGAGCTCTGACCGTGGAAGGCGAGGGGGTAGTCGACCCCATCAGTCGTGCACCTACTGCCACAGGTCTGGTCATTCTGAGGAAACATGTTATATCAAGCATGGGTTTCCGACTTCAGCACGAGTTGCAGAACAGACTCAACAGATTGGGAGTACATCCCATGTATCTAATCAGAGATTTGATGAACTTGTTGCGTGACTCAGGGAGCTAATGCCTATCTCTAAATCAACCAGCTCTCCTTCAGGATCCTCAGAGGTAGTTGCCTCAGGATCAGTATCCACATCAGATATAGCTTATGCTTTTGTTAGTTGTTATAGGGCAGATGTGTCAGAATAGATTATGGATTCAGGAGCATCTCATCATCTCTGTGATGACAGAGGACAGTTTAGTACTTATAGTACAACTCAATCAGGGAGATCTGTTGTGATAGATGATGGGAAACACTCTCCCATTACCGGTATAGGGGGGGTGCAGTTAACTCCTGCACTGTGACTTCAGAATGTTCTCTACGCTCCTGCATTTTCTATGAATTTACTATTCATTAGTCAAATCACCAAGGATTTACGTTGTCGTGCAATATTTGAACCTTCTGCTCTTAAGCTTCAAGACATTCTTATAGGCAGGGTGATTGGATCTGGCCGAGCAAGGAGGTCTCTACAGACTGATACAATCTCCATATACGAGTGCTTCTTCCCATCGCACTGGATCTTTTTCTCTCTATGTATGGCATCTTCAATTTGGTCATCTTCCTCTACAAAAGCGGTGCCATGTTCTTCCACAGATCTCTCCTCTCTCTACTTTTCAGTGCAAGCCCCGCCAGCTTGGGAAGTATCATCAGTCCACTTTTTAGAATCGTCATGGTCGAAGTAGTCATAATCCATTTGAGTTAATTCATTTTGGGATTTGGGGTTCAAGTAAGTCTCAGATCATCATGGACATAGGTTTTATCTTGTTGCTGTCGATGAGTTTTCAAGATTGTCTTGGATTTTTCTTCTTAAGAACAAATCCGATGTTGGTCATGTTATTCAGTCCTTTATTAATGAAATAAAGAATGTTTTTTCTGCAAATGTCAAGTTTATACGCTCAGACAATGCGCTAGAATTTTGTAGTACTGAACTTGTTGGGAAAAATGAATGACTTGTTCTATTCCATAAGCCCTAGGCTCTCTTATATAGGAGAGTAGCCTATGGGTAAATTACATAAAGAAGACAACTGAAAAATAAAATGATGAAAGGGTACAGGTACTCTATATGCGTCAACACTCCCCCTCAAGATGGAGCATAGATATCAATCATGCTCATCTTGGACGCACACTTCTGGAATGGGCCTCGAAGTAATGCCTTGGTGAATATATCAGCAGTCTGATTCTCTGATGTGACGTGAGATGTAGCAATAAACCCCTTCTGAATCATGTCACGTATGTAGTGACAGTCAACCTCAATATGCTTGGTCCTCTCATGAAAGGCTGGGTTGTTTGCAATGAACAAGGCGGTCTGATTGTCACATTCCAACATCATAGGAAGCGGTATATCAAGACATAGATCTGTAAGTAAAGATTTCACTCACATCATTTCTGTGCTAGCCTGGGCCATAGCCCTGTATTCGGATTCAGCACTGGATCTAGCTACTACTGTCTGTTTCTTGCTCCTCCACGAGACTAGGGCATCTCCAACATAGACTGCAAATCCTGAGGTGGACTTCCTGTCCTTGGGGCATCCTGCATAGTCTGCATCAGCACATGCTGTGATAGAGATCTCCTTTCCCTTATTAAATAGCAAGCCTGCACCTGGAGATGATTTTAGATATCTCAGAATCATGTGTATTGCATCCATATAGGCCTGGCGTGGTTGCTCCATGAATTGGCTCACACAACTCACTGCAAATGATATATCAGGTCTAGTGATCGTGACATACAGTAGCTTGCCTACCAGTTCTCTGTACCTTCTCTTGTCAACCTCTTCTGTGTCATCATCATAGAGCTTCATGCTGGGATCCATTGGTGTCGTAGTAGGTCGACACCCTAGCATACCTGTCTCACTCACTAGATCTATAACATATTTCCTCTGCGACATTACTAATCCATATGGATTTCTAGCAAACTCCAACCCCAGAAAATATCTAAGGACTCCCAAGTCCTTGGTGACAAATTCGGTTCCCAACCTTTCTTTCGCCTGCTTAATGCCCTGCTCATCATCTCCTGTAATCAAGATATCATCAACATAAACCATGATTACAATGATACCTCTAGCCGTCTTCTGTACAAACAAGGAATGATCAGCATTGGAGCGTTTATATCCTTGTTTCTCAAAAAGATCTGAAAGCTTCTGAAACCACGCTCTGGGGATCTGCTTAAGACCATAGATGGCCTTATGTAACCTGCATACCTTGGAACACTCCCCCTCAACAGCAAACCCAGGTGGCTGTTGCATATAGACTTCCTCTTGCAATTCGCCATATAGGAATGCATTCTTCACGTCCAGCTGATAAAGCGACCAGTCTCTAGCAACTGCAACTGATAATAAGATCCGCATAGTGGAATGACGCGCCACAGGTGAGAATGTGTCAAGGTAATCCACTCCGTATGTCTGTGTGAAGCCACGTGCAACAAGGCGTGCCTTGTACCTGTCAATGGAGCCATCTGCATTGTGCTTCACTGTAACACCCACTTGCAGCTCACCGGGCTGACATCTGGAGGTATAGGGACCAAGCTAAAAGTTCCTCTGGACTGAAGTGCCGCCATTTCTTCTTCCATTGCTAGCCGCCATCTAGCATCCTGCAGAGCATCATGATGATTCCGTGGAATGTCTGTAGCTGAAAGTGCCAAAGCAAACGTCTTGAAGTCTCCAGATAGCCTCTCAAAAGACACGGTTGCTGATAATGGATATTTGGCACAGCTTCTCTTCGGCTTCCGTAGAGCAATTGGAACATCCAAATCATCTGTATTCTCATCAGGCTCCTGCAGTACATCCTGCTCAGAAATGTCGTCAGATCCATCAACATTAATATTTTCATTACATACCATAGGCGAGCTAGTTGACGGGTCAGGACCATGAGCTGGAGGATGTCATTGGCAATCTCAATTGCCAACGTGCCAAACCTTGGCGTATGCGTCATCAGCCTCCCAGGAGGCATTGGTTCCAGTCTTCTCAGCAGGCTCTGGTTCGGTAAGAATGTGCTTCTTACCCGTAGACTTCATCATGCTCATGAACTGCATTGCCCACAGTTCATAGTTGATACCATCCATCTTCACAATAGGCGCTGGACCACAGAATGCGCCAATAGATGGGATATCTGCCTTGCTTTCTGACATACTGGATACTGAAGACTGGAACGTCTGACAAACCAATCTGTGATTTGTCTACAATGACATAGACGGGTTTAGTTGCACGTATAGACCTCAAGCAACTAAACCCACGAAGATGTGTGTGCTACGGTCTTCACGCGCACAAGAGTCACGCACTGAATCACTAAGAAGATGCGTGCACTGGATCACGCACGCAACAGTCACGCACAGATGGTCACGCGCACGAGGTTGCGCACAGGGTTGCGCACCGGAGAACGCGCTATGTGCGCTATGTGCGCTATGTGCGCAGGCACGGGAGGCGCTACGTGTGCTATGTGCGCTATGTGCGCAGGCACTGGAGGCGCTACGTGCACTATGTGCGTTGTGTGCGCTGCAGGCGCGCATGCGCTGGAGGGTGCGGGTGCACGCACTGGCGCAGGAGAGGCGGCGCAGGAGCAGCACATGCGCAGGAGGAGGCGCGCGAGCAGCAGCACAGCCGCGCGTGCGGCGGCGGCGTAGAGGCGGCGCCAATCGAGAGGGAAGGAGAAGGAGAGGCTGGCGGGTGGGGTGGGTTAGGGTTAGGGTTTCGAGAACTCCGGTCTAGGACCGTCGCTCTAATACCATGTTGGGAAAAATGAATGACTTGTTCTATTCCATAAGCCCTAGGCTCTCTTATATAGGAGAGTAGCCTATGGGTAAATTACATAAAGAAGACAACTGAAAAATAAAATGATGAAAGGGTACAGGTACTCTATATGCGTCAACAGAACTTTCTCAATTCCCTAGATCCTATGGTATTGTGCATCAGACATCTTATGTGTATACTTCTCAACAGAATAGGGTGGCTGAACGAAAACATCGCCATCGTTTGGACGTTACCAGGACTCTCTTGATCCAAAGTCGTGCTCCTCATTCATACTAAGGGGACGCGGCTCTAACTGCTTGTTACGAGGTGAACAGTATGCCCTCGCCGGCTCATGGGGAGAAGATCACATTCTCGATTGTGTTTCCCGGGACGTATCTTCTCTCTTACACTTCGTGTTTTTGGATCGGTTGCTTTTATTCATCAGATGTCTCCAGGTCTTGACAAGCTCTCTCCTAGAGTTGTCAAGTATGTGTTTATTGGGTATTCCAAGACCCAAAAGGGATATCGTTGCTTTGACCCTATTCGACGAAGGTACTATGTTAGTGTGATTGTCATCTTTTTTGAATCCATTATGTATTTTTCTCCTATAGGTGACAAGCTCGTTCCTTTAGAGAATGGAGAAGAGGACTATATGCCTCTTTCTCTGATCTTGTCTACACCACCACCACCTCCACCACCACCGTCACCGTCGTCGCCGCCTACCACGCCTACCTTCTTTCCGTTGGTATACCAGTGTCAACCTCGTGCTCATGTGCCTCCTCCATCATCCAACACGTCCAAGGTATGTTCTGAGCATTTGAGTTCTACTAATGGCACTGGTGATTTGCGTGTGCAGCCTGAGGTGCACGATGTCTTGGATGATACACCTTCTGAGGATGCTAAGGACTTGGATGTGCCTATTGCTCTTCGAAAGGAGAGGCATGCATGCATTGTGCATCCTCTTACTTCTTATGTTTCTCTAGTATGACTCTCCGAGGATTTTCAAAGGTTTATTGTGGGACTATCGGTCGTGGAGATACCACAGTCTTATCAGGAGGCATTGCAGAGTAGTCAAGTGGCATCTAGCGATAGAGGAGATGGTAGCCTTACAATCTTGCGGTACGTGGAGTGTTGTACAAGCTTCTCTAGGTGCATCTGTTGTTGGCAGCAAGTGGGTTTTGCTGTAAAACATCGAGCTGATGGTATTGTGGACAGATATAAGGCCATATTGGATGCACGTGGGTTCACCTAAACCTATGGGTGGATTACCAGGATACCCTCTCTCTAGTTGCGCGCCATTCTACGCTGCGGATTCTTATTGCGATTGATGTGGTACGTGATTGGTTGTTTTTTCCAATTAGATGTCAAGAATGCATTCTTGTATGGAGACATACAAGAGGAAGTGTACATGCAGCAGCCACCAGGGTCTCCTGCTGAGGGGGAGTTTTCAGCATGATGTGACGACTTCATAAGGCCATCTATGGCCTTAAGCAGAGTCCGAGGACTTAGTTTCAGAAGCTCTCAGAATTGATTGAACAGAAGGGGTTTATCAGATCAACCGCAGATCATTCTCTTTTTGTTAGGAGAACCCAGAGAGGTACCATTACTATTCTGGTTTATGTTGAAGACATTATTGTTAGTGGCAGTGATGAACAAGGCATTCAGGAAGTTAATAGACGATAGTTTGTGACCAAGGACCTTGGCAAGCTGCGTTACTTTCTTGGCATGGGGTTTGCAAGAAATCAGCATGGTATGGTAATGACGCAAAAGAAGTATGTCACTGATCTTTTATCTGAGATAGGGATGACAGGATGCAGACATGCTACTACTCCAATGAATCCTAATGCTAGGCTTTATGATGATGAATCCAAGGAGGTGGATAAGAGACAATACAGAGAGCTAGTAGGGAAGTTGTTGCATGTTACTACTACCATTCATGATATATCATTTGTTGTTAGAAGAGTCAGCCAGTTTATGGAGCAATCAAGCAGGCTCACATGGATGCAGTTAACATGATCTTGAGATATATGAAGTCTTCTCTACGTGCATGCCTTTTAATCAGAAGAGATACGTCTCTCACAGTTATTGGATGTGCAGATGCAAACTCCGCCGAGTGCCCCAAGGATAGGAAGTCCACTTCAGGTTTTACTGTGTTTGTTGGTAGCTCGTTGGTTTCATGGAAAAGTAAGAAACAGACTATTGTAGCTAGATCTAGTGTTGAATCAGAGTATAGGGCCATGGCTCAAGGGAGCACGGAAATGATGTGGGTCAAGTCCGTCCTGACTGACCTAGCTATTGAGGTGCCCCTTCGTATGCACCTCAAATGTGATAATCAAGCAGCTTTATTCATAGCTAATAGTCCAGCCT
Organism: Ottelia alismoides; assembly: GCA_037367405.1. NCBI lineage: Eukaryota > Viridiplantae > Streptophyta > Magnoliopsida > Alismatales > Hydrocharitaceae > Ottelia > Ottelia alismoides. Next base: position 124,144 of record JAZKJV010002114.1, on the reverse strand, counting down.
TCCATGAAAGAAAAAAGCACATTGAAGTTGATTGTCATTACACCCGTGATTTGATTTAGAAGGGACTTATCTCGACTTCTCATATTGCTTCAAGTGATCAGATTGCAGATATGTTTACCAAAGCTCTTGCGAGGGGTCTTTTTCATCGTTATTGTTCCAAGTTGAGCATGATAGATATATATGCTCCAGCTTGAGGGGGGTGTTGAGATACTTATATCTCTGTCTTTATTTTATAGTTTTCTATTTCTTCGGTCAACTTTATGTAATTTTCCTATAGAGCTTTTCTCCAATAAGAGCTCTAGGGCTACGATGAATACAACTTTTCATTTCATGCATTTCCTCATAACTTTGTGCAAGAGAAAGAGTTAGGGTTAGCATTTCATTTATCACAAATTAAATGATTGAGATGCACTCCTAATTGAAACCAATGGCCAAGATTTTTGTTGCAACAATATAATAAATTTTAAAAGAAAAGAAATACGTTGAAGACATTCTGCAATAAATTTAATTTCAAATAAAATCAATCTCATGTGGAATAATAAGGAAGGAGGAAAGTCACCTTCCCAAAAAAGGTGGATGGCCACCACAGAGATCTCTCTCCATGGATATCCACTCCTAATAGGAGTGGAGTCTCTCCTTTCTTCAATAATGAGATCTCAATCTTCATCAAATCTTCCACATGTTGCAACAATTTTTATTGTTTGAGTTTTCATCAAAATAATTCCAAATTATTTTGTGACAATTCAATCATACCACTGATAGTTACACAACATATTCAACCACCCTGGGAAAAGAAGAATCGTTGTTTATTCCTTGAGCTCTAGGGTCTCTTATACAGGGAGAGACCTATGGGCAAATTATATAAAGTAGACAGAGGAAAAGAAAAAGTAGATAAAAGACACAGACATAAATATATATATCTACATTAATGATAATTAAATCATATTTGATCAATAATTTTCCAATTCTCAAACATTCTAAACAATAGAATTATTCTCGAACTATTTTAAGAATAACATGCCTTCTCCGTGAATACTTGGAGATAAGGATAGGGCGACTGTATATTCCATGCATAGTGACTTGGATACTGAGATCTAATCTCAATCCAGATCTCCAAGACCGCTCAGAGATGTCTGATCAAGTCAAACAGAATATCTAATCTTCTCATTGCATCTGAATCATATTCAAATCAATGCCCAACGTTTGGACAAAGAGGCAAATTCCTTAGTAATGTCCCGGGACTACATAGGTCCATGAGTAATGCAAAATATTTTTCTTTTACTTGAGTAGTGCAGCCAGGGAAAGCCATATCGGTTTTGGTTTCGGTATCGGTATCGTGTCGATACGATATATCGTCGATATATCGACGATATATCGACGCCATATCGTCGATATCGAACCGATATTGCGAAGAAAATGGCCTCGAAAGGTCCAATATTGGCCATATCGGTGATATATCGGTCACCTGTCGATACCGATATATCGCCAATATATCGTCGATATATCGCGCTACGGCCATCCATGAGTGCAGCAATATATCGCATGTTTGAAATGCGACATTCATATAGCATTCGGAAAAATGCGACATTCCTGATACATTCTTTATCTTGGACTTGAAAAAATAAAAAAATAGATATCGCATTTGAAACATGCAACATCCATATATTTTAATTTTTAATGGATGTTGCATGTCCTAAATGTGACATCTATTTTTTTAATGGTTATCGTACTTAGGGCATGTGACATCCATTTTTTTCCTTAATGGATGTCGCGTGTCCTAAAGGTGACATCTATTTTTTATTTTTTAGTGGATGTCGCATTTAGGACATGCCACATCCATTTTTTATTTTTTGAAGTCCAAACTTTGAAGTAGTGCAGATATCGTATTTTTCAAATGCGTATGAGTGTCACATTTCAAAAATGTGATATTGTTGCACAACTCACGTAAAAGAAAAACATTTTGCACTACTCAAGGAACTATGTAGTCCCAGAACATTACTAAGGAAGATGCCTCTTTGGACTAAGATCGGTTAATCTACTGAGTGGAGTCACTAAATCATTAGGGTCACTAAGCATACGGATTATTGTAGCACGAGTATCTCCACCAACCAACACTCTTGTAGGACGAGAAATGGGTAAGGCTCGAGTAGGTATAACACTTTAGTAGGTTAACTAAACCAACTATAACAGGAATAACACTCGTTATACGCAATCCAATATTGTCTCAATTATATGAGGAACAATATTGGGGTGAACAATCTTGGAGTCAACTACGCAAACGGCATATCGCTTTCGAGAAGCAAAGAGCTCAATCTATGTGCGCTTGTACGTCGGAGCTATAACTTCGTATTGACGTCTCCACCATAAATCGATGGCGACGAAACTCTTCGCCTTGACGGAGACCATGGATATGATTATGATCCTCCATATCCTGTTCAAATTATAATTAATCATTTTGAATAAAATTCTTATGATTAACTCTTCAAAAGGAATTTCAATCTCATTAACAATAAACTGTTTATTTTAATTAGATTAAATCAAATTATGCATATTAAATTAATTACCAATCCAATGCAACCAACAAATAATTTAATTTGCTTGATATTACTATATAGTATACATCTTTACATATTACAATTTTATTATTGCAATTAATTATTTAAAGTACACAAAGACTTCTCATGCTACCCTTCCTTGAAACAAATCCAGCCATCTCGGAAAAATAATGCTAACATGTGGTGCTTACACTGCAAATGTGATACAGGGTGCCAATTAGTTAACACATTAGTATATCTACAGCCTAGATACCATCACTAGTTCAATTCGTGACAATACAATCGGTACAAATTGTACTATGAGGTTTTATCGATCTTTTGACCATATGTGATATAATATAATAATCACTCAAAAATTTAGGTATATTAAAACATTTTTAATGCCCTAAATTTCTAGTCAAATCAAGCAAACAAGGTTGATTTTGTATGTAAAAGTTGAACTACAACTATTGTATTGTTATGAAGCATTCATTCAATGAAGGTTAATTATCATCACATATCTTACTAAATATACGAAACGTCATTTAATTAGGGCAAATTCAAAATTTCCGTGATTAACATTGAATGATAAACATATTAAGAAACGTTCTTGAGATGATCCCATCATCTTTCGATCCATCTCCACTAGATACTACATATCTAAGGCAAACGGAGTCGGAATCGCATGAAATAAATGAGAGCAGATTGTTGGTTTGATTTTTAACATATTTAATGTGTTTCTAACATATTTCATTAAAGAAAAACGGTAGCAAAAAACGTGTAGTTACATATATGAGTTTACATGCAAAAACAACACTGCAGGATCTTTTGATTTTAAAACGATGCACGTTCATTGTCAACATTTAGCGAATCTTTTGGAGACATCTTCAGACATCACACATTTAAGTATCCCAAAATTCGTTCAAACAGGGCACAAACAGTAGCATTTCACATGAGCAAAAAATTATAAGAAAAATGCATCTATGCGAAAAACAAGTTTCGCGCATCTAATATTCAAAACCTTGTTCCCTTAGGATTTGGATCTCATCCAAGACCTTCGATCAAGGCTCTGATACCACTTGAATGCGAGGATTTTTGTCTCATACATCACGAAAGCATAGCGATTGCATTGTATGTGATCTAGGTCGACTAGTCACATTAGTCGAGGGGTGACGAAAATTAAAATTTGATCGATAAAACCACATGACATGGGAACGATTGCCATGTTCTTTCATCTGCATCACAAACAAGTATTAAGGTTACCTCTTGGAGCGTTCTTGCGAGTCTCTAAACGAAGAGACCTCATGTCTCAAGTCCGATCAGACGAAGTTAGCACATGAGATGCGTGCTTCCAGTAATCCCAGTTGATGATCCGAGCACAGAACCTCTTGAAGATGGAGATTCGCGAGCAGTCGATACGGTAGCACAACGACAGTATGACGATGACGAAGCTCTCAAGAAACCCTAGAGTGGACGACCACTAGCATTTGAGAGGGGGAGAGCTTGGACGTGTATGAGAGAGAAAGAGAGATTTTGTTTCTTCAACTTGTGTACGATAAAAGGCTATGGTAAGCCATTTTTAATAACAAATTGGATGGTGGAGACGCACTTCTGATTAAAATCAATGGCCTAGATTTTTGTTGCTAGATTTTGCAACAATATAATTAATTTTAAAAGAAAAGAAAATTTTCAATTAAAATCAATCTCAAGTGGAATAGTAAGGAGGAGAGCCTCTTCCCAACAGAGTAAAAAATATCGTGATATATCGGCAATATATGATCGATATATTGATATAGACATGGGATTGACCTATTCGCATGGCATAATTCACATTCCCAAATTTAATTTAAAAATAAGTTAACATTCCATATTGCATTTGTATTCATTTGTATATATTCATCTAACTTCACATATTTTTAATTAATTCATACTAACTCCAATTAACATAAAACCAACTCCATTGTATACATATCAATAATACTAATCAATGAAAAATCTTAAAAAATGCAAACTTGCATATTTGTGAAATAAAAATAAATCCTAGTTTGAAATAGAAAAGCTTTAAATGTTATATCTCTCACATATAATGTCTGATTTCACTCTACTCACTTTCAAAATAATGTATACTCAGTTATCTATAAATCAAGATTAAAATTCAAAAGAATCCAACTTCATATGTGAAACTTGGGTTTTCGACTGAATGGAAAATTATACATATTTAATGATTTCTGACTTATCATTTTATGTACAGACTTCACTCTTTTTAATTTGTTTCCTTTCCATTTCTTTATTTCATCTCATGCTCTAACTAATAACAAAAAATAAAAATTTAAAAATACTAGAAAAGTCGTAAAAAAGAGAGATCCCGACTTGTGCATTTTGACCTATTCACATGTACATAATTCGCATTCCCTATTTATTTATGATTTTTCTTAACTAATAAAAATACAAAAAATGTGTTTTTGTCCACTTTATTATTCTAAATCATGTTTGATTTTTGCATGCATTTATTATTTACAGAAATTAAATAAAGAATACAAAACAAAAATGGTATTTTACATCAACAAAAATATTCATATCTTGCATTATTGAGTCCATTTGTAGTTGAGTCCTTCGTAAACATTGTAAAGTATATTAGGGCTACATCTTTCATTTTTGGAATTTTTGCATTGCAAGTCATTTATTATTTTAAACTTATTTATTTTTAATATGTTTAGCAAGGTCAACAGACCCAGTCAAGCGCATGCCACGTGGCGTTCATTCGGTGAACGTGCCACCTCACACTCGCAATTGCACGGTACACAATCTAACCATATACTCAAAACTCTCTCCACCAATCACACGAGCTCGTATGTTGACCCCGAGGTCAGCAACTTTCCCTCAACTCCTAATCCCTCTCCCCCTATCCCTATTATCCTCTCACGTACGACCTGGAGACCCAACCCCCTTATCCCTTCTCCTGAAACAAAACCAACTCCTAATCCTATCGCCACTTGAACCTAACCTCCATCCCTCAACCAAATGAAGAACCCACCTTAACTCCATGGTTGAAACCACCCACCCAACCCGCCTCATCTTCTTCCCCAGACCAAACCTCACCTAGAAACGAAACTGCACCTAATCCCTTCACCGTCCGACCAACTTCATCCTCTCTTGAAACTTATCAAACCCAATAACCCATAACTACCCTAACCCTTCACCTTATCTCCTTCGAAACCACAACCCCCATAGCAGGACTCCAACGAGAGTAACCCCAATCCCATACGCTCATCCTCCTCTCTCTACTCTAACCTCTATTACCAAGTTCTGGAACCTTAGCCTCTCATGCCTCCCTCCTTCCTCTTCCATATAAGCACCCCACCACCATCATTGTTCACGATTATCCACCGCTCTACAAATCTACCATCATTCTCAAGGAACGAGAGAGAGAGAGAGAGACCGAGAAAGTCAGGCTGGTAACAGTAGCCTTCGTTCTTGAGGTAAAGACTTGTTGACCACGATTTCATATTTCACAAAATATCGACGACATTTCATAGAAATTTCGGTTTCGATATGGGACCGAAATTTCGAGCGAAATGCCAATATGGTGGCCGTCCATCACAAATGTTACTCGATTTGGGCTTAATTTACCAAAATTTCAACGAAATTTTGGCGAAATTTTATTTCAGCATGGTGTCCATATGATATCTGATATCATAAATTTAAAGCTATGCTCTTGCCGACATGATCTGTGACCTCCACATTATGTTGTTGTGAACTACATAGCCAAGACTTAGTCATGATTGTCGGACCTCGAGGCAACAACCAAAGTCGAGGCTAACCTCCTCCACCATTCCAACGATCTACAGGTATCTCCTTCTTATCCCGTTCCCTCATTTTTTTGTTTTTTTCTTCATTCCTTCTTCTTCATCCGCTTGGATTCCTCCGCCCAAATCACTAAAACACATCTTCGTCATATCTTTTAATTCACACGCCCAATCCAACTTCACGCTGACCACCACCTTCATCTTCGGATCCCCCCACTTCCCTTCTATCGCGTCACCATCTTCCATCACCGCCTGCTCCATCCACCACATAACGGAGCACCATCGCTCATACATCTCGCCCTTGTGTTTACACAGTATGTGTAGGAAGCCTCATCCATTGATTCAACTTTGCACCTTAACATTATAGCCGAGCGAGAGCTCGAGCTCCATCCCGCTTTACAGGTGCCTCGTCGAGTAGCTTGACATCAGAGGAACACTTCTCCGCCATTGGATCAAGACCAAATCATCAGGCCCGACCACTACGGAGTCCATGTCAGTTGCAGGAGGTAGGAGAAGGAGGATTTCAGACGAGCAGGTGCCCTTCGATCAAGCACTCCTCGATCAGAACCATTAAGTGAGGCATCCCTTGTGAACCATCCAATTGAAGCAAAGCCCTCAATCCTAATCATTGGTGTAAGAATGATCTTCAACCGCAGGATCCATTTACATCGAGTGGATTTGAGCAGGACACGTGCCACGACAGGGACCACGCGATCTAATCAGAGGAAGGCGCCCCAGCCATTTGATTCAAGCATCCTATCATGTGCAGACCACGCGAGTGGAGGATCTTTTGCAAACACAGACCTCTTAAGTAAATGTTATCATACGAGTGCCCCCGCCTCCTGGAAATATCGCACAAGTACCCAAGCGGGTTGTAAGAATTACAAAGATGCCCATGAAAGGTGATTTTTTAGAACATTTCTTATTTATTTGTATTACATCTAATTCATGCATATCTTGAGCATTTATAGTCTCAATTTTAGGTTTTTAGTGTTGATTCAAATATTATTTAATTGTCTACCATCTTGTGTAAGTTTATTCACATTTTGAGATATTTTTGGACATCAATAAATTTAAGGAAGTATTTCTTAATTATAAGCACATATATTCTCTAAAATTGATTTTTAGTGCTCATTAAAATTGTGGAAATTTGGGTATCATTTGGGAATTGATTTGATATTAGTTGATCAAGTATTCCTTGAATCAAGCTACGCATTGACAACCTGCTCATTTTTCCCATATTTCTTTGCATTCATCATTGATTTGGCTATCACTAAAAATCCAAAAAAAGCATTATTTATTTTCTCTCGCGCCTTGCATAAGCATTTAATTTCTTGCAATAAAAATATAAAAAAAACATTCATCATATTTGCTTCAGTTCATTGCATCACTTATTTTGAAAATCCATAAATTTTGCAAAAATCTAAAAATCCAAAGAAAAAATCATCTTTTGAAAACCTAACTCCAAGTTGTTTTAAAAAATAATTCTAGACACTCATATTACCTTTCTGAGTTTGACCTTGGTATTTGCACAAGTAAAATAAACAATCGACCATACGGATTAATTTCAGATATAATTTTTGTGTGGTTTTGATTACTCGCACTTTATCGCGTGCTACAAATGACATAAATTTGGATAATTAGGAGTTGTGAAGAGAGTGTTTCCACCTGATAAGTAGTAATACCTAGTATCCCCTGAAGGTTTACACAAAGAGAGTACACGAAAATAAACTAGACATGGAAATAATAGAAAATACTGATAACAATCAGATTTCAGGTTCATGAATTATCAACTTGATTGGATTGGACGTAGATTAAAAAACAGGATAATTGCTATCATTTTGCAGCTCTCGAACATGATCCTTCTTATTTAAGGTCCGCTACACTAAATTATTAACCTATTAATCTCTTAAAGCACATCAGTAATTCAAATTTACTCGAAAGTCATGTTCAGAAGAAATGCCAATGGAAAAAACTATTATTCGTCGGGCATTTTAGTAAAGATATTAAGGAATGACCAAAATAAATTCTAAAATGTAAAGGTAAATATGAGCCACCAATTGGTGTTACGCTTCCTAAATCATGGTTAGACAAGAAGCTCAACTGTGATGCGCAATCCAAAGATGTACTTCCTAAGAGCATTCTATGTCAGTTTTCAATCACCATCCCCTTCAGTTTATACATAAATAGAAACAGCTCCTTCCACTTCCACTTCTGATACCCCCCAACCTCCAGACACATTAACAACCCATCCATTATTCATATTGGTCCTTCTATGAAACCCAAATATCACTAAAAATGGCGAAGCTTGCAGTCAGCCTTCTCCAAACAGTCTGTAAAACGTCAAACCAACGTAGCTCCAATATCTATAGGTCCCCACCATATATTCCCTCAATCCCAAGTCAAATAGCCAGAATCTCTCAAACTTATAATATAAAGAAAGGTTACAGCCCATATCCCACCCCTCACATCATAGGCGTGAGATCTAATCTAGTCATCCGTAACCCCTTTACCAAAGCCATATGAGGATTGGTCGTTTGGCTCTCTCTCCTCTCCACATCTAACCCAAGTAAACCAAGGAGGGCCATACCAGTCGTTCATCCACGTGGTCATTCCAACCCAAGTGACATGCCATAGAAATCTCCAGGCCGTTGTAATGATTAGGGCCCCGTGAGTTTCCCTGAAGACTACACCATAAAAACTAAACACTACATGGTTCACCATGATTGATAGCATCTTAAACAGCAACATATCTACTGCGCTTTGAGCTTCAATTTCGTCACCCAGCACTGTCCACCACCCCTCCCTCATCAGTCACTCAATGTTTGTGTCCACAGCCCCTCTGTAACCAGCCATTGTGTATATGAACCTGTGATAGATGGAATTGAAGCAAAGAGCTTCAGAGGAAGATAATATGAAGCTCAGGAATCTGCCTTTGAACAAGTCGTGAATACATCTCACAGAACATCATCAAGCAAAAAACTCCCTACATTACTAACTATTGTATTGATGACATGAAACAGTAAATTAATCCGAAAAGCTAGAAAAAGAGAGGAGGCCTTTTTCTTCACGAACAGCAATGATAATAAGTTTCTTAAATATAAAAAACACCCCACCTACATTTAGAAGATCAAATACTGTTTTTGCACGACTGTCTCCAGCAGCTTGGCTTGAGCATAAGATTTTTAAAAAGCATTGCACATGTTCTGAATTGAATATTGTGTGCGAGCATTTCAAGGAAAGAACTCTGAAATATTCAAAGTCAGGATGTTTCTCTCCAATCCTCTTCAGAAGTGAGTCCTACATTGCAAATAAGAAAAAAATTAATGTCACCTTCCGAAACCAGGTCCCAACTCGATAAACAATTATTAAACAGAATTCTTTTTGGATTTATACCTGGATAACACTGTATTTTCATAATTATGTCTGGAACCCTCTATACGTCCTAATTATAAGTAGAATCCTAGATAGTCACTTCAATTTACATTCTGACCCTCAAGTTAATTTAGTCCCTTAACTCAACCTCTCCATTTAGTTAATCTAGCTTGATTGAATCCAATGGCTGGCATATACTCCCTAAACCCTATCCTATCAATCCCCCTCCCTCCCTTCTCCACCCCTTGTCCTCCATCAACTCCACCATTATCCGCGGCCACGACATATGGGGACGTAGTTGTGGGAAAGGGCAAGGAGGAAGTCGATGGTGGCGGCGTAACTAATGACAACAGTGATGGTGGGTGTGGGGAGGGAGATGAGGTCAGTGATGATGGGAGAGGAGGGAGACCATGTGGGGGGGACCAGGCAAGGTTGAGGCCATTGGAGAAGAAGTTTCCATAAACAATAGTGACGAGGGTGATTGCGGAGGGGGTGGGGAGGAGATAAGGGGGCAAGGGAGACCATATGGCAGAGATAAGGGGGGGCAAGAGTAGCCTCAGTGGCTGAGCATGAGGCCCTGGATGTGGATGGTCAGCGAACAGGAGTGGGTTCCACTCCGAGCTCATGGAGTTATGCACAGAGGACATTACAAGAAGCAGTGATGGCACACTTGAGAGGGCAATGATTGCAGCCAAACTCGAAAGAGTTGTTCTCCCTCGAGCATCATCGTGGCGGTATCAGCACGAGTTCCTCCGTGAGGGAGACCCACGGCACCGCAAAATTGTAATGCACGACCCATGGAGGACTGTTAAGAGATGTGTGAAGCACCAAGGTCGATGAAGGTGGGGCATGCAGGAGGGTCAGAGAGCTGAAGTGTTTCAGATGTTTTAAGGAAATGGGTGCTAACAACATGATTTCAACTTTCTTAGTTGGCTTTTGCTTCGGTGTCGTCTGTGATTGCCTACCCGCAGCAAGATGCTGAAGTGTTGGTAGAATTCGTGTCAAAAATACCCAACAATGGAGCTCTGAACTAGAACCTTTTCACCTTCACTTGTGAGAGCTGGGTGAGAGTGCTTTGTGGCAACGATGAATCGCAGGTGATCAGTCTCCAGTTTCCCGATTTTGGATTCAAGGGATAAATCCGCCTGATAAGTTCAGATATTTATCCCTCTTGAGACATTAACTGTTGGATCAAATGCTCATTTGTGCATTCCATTCTAAGCTCCACTACTTCCAGAAATATCTAATTGCAGTTTAATGCATTTTTTGGTCCACTCACTAAGGATTCCCTCTCTATGGAGGAATCTAACTGTACTGGGTATGTTATTCAATAGGATTGGCGGAAGCATATCGTCCATGCTTTGCAAAATTGATGGATTAACTATATTGGATCTTAAGTAATTGGATTTATCTAACAACCAACTTGAGGATGAGCAACATTTTGCAAATTTAACTTCGTTAGCATTAACAGAGAGGAGTTGGCGGAAGTTAACACAGAGATATGTCATGTAATAGTTAACAATTATTCATGGTTCTACGTATAATTCAAAATTACAGAGGGTTCAGCATCTACGTATAATTCCATCAACCGACCTCCTTTACAAATGGCCAAACCATCTTAAGCAATTTTCTCTCATCTCGTCCACTATTAGAGCTACACAAACTTTCCTTCTGATCGCAACATTCCGAACTCAATCTTTTCGTATATGAACACACATCCGAGTCAAATTCCTAAGTAGTACCTGTGAATTACTTAAATACCCAGGTACTACGTAATGTTTTTTTTTACTTAAAAACTACAGAGGTGTCGCATGTTGAACATGCGACACCTCTTAAGTTTTTTTTTTTTACCCAGGAACTACGTTTGTGTCGCATGTTGGATATGCGCTATAGATAACGCATATTCAACATACGATATTGACCCTAAATAAGCCCCGCGCCCAGCGGGCTTCCCATTTCACCGCCCTTGCCCGACAACACCTTCGTTTCCAGCAACCCAGCCGCCCCCGACGCCCTCCTCTGCACCCGCATCTTGTGATCTCCTTTCTCAACAACACCCTTTTTGGTCACTCCTAGCCCCGTGGAACACTCCTTTTCCGTGTTTTCACTTATTGGCACCGTCCTAGGCGTCCCCGCTTCTCATTAGGGCTAATCACTTGTTCCGAACATTTGGACTTGGTAAAACGTTTTCTTTAGTTTTTTTTGTATCATATGCATGTTATTTTCATTTCTCGAATGTATGACGGTTGCTTGTACGTTGTGTCACGTATTAGATTAGAATGGAGCAGTTATATTGTATGTGTCATTTGAGTAGTACACTCATGTGCGGATCGTCAACCAATGTGAGGGGGTTTGTGTTGACTCCTAATATGACGTTCGATGAGATGTTGAACTTAGTTTACCGTAAGTTCAATTTGGATATTGACAGTCAAAACATCCGATTATTACATCGCATCCCTCGAGGCCCAGGGGAGGAACCGTCATTTTCATCTATTGTCGATGATGATGATGTGCAGGCAGTTCTTGTGTACGCTCGGACCATTGGGAAATCAATGCCTACCGATATTTATGTTGAAGATGTATCTGTGAGCGAAGTCCCCACTGTTATGACTAACAAGGGACCGTCTGGAGTCCCGAGCACACAAGCAGCAGTTGTCCGCAGCACGCCACCAAGAAATGTCCCAACCATGGGACCCTACTTTGATACGGATGCGCCTGTAACGCAACCAAGCACGGTTCAGGATTTGGGCTTGAGAGCCGTTGCTGCGAGAGGTTAACCGGATGGATCAGGATTTCATCCCTTGGGTGACTGATGATGACCTGGAAGAAGGTAGCGAAGATGTCGAAGATGATCTGATGGACGAGGAGCTCCCAACTGATGAACAAACCGCGCATACTATTATGCGCAAGGGTAGGATGTTCAAATGTATGGAGGATTTGGTTTACGCTGTGAAGAAGTTCCACATTCTATCACATTATGACTTCATTGTCAAGGAATCCACCAGCTTGATATGGTCGGTTTTTTGTTCGCAGAGATCAAATGGTTGCGTTTGGTATTTACGAGGACATTTCAGAAAATTTGATGGATTGTGGGTGATCTCCAAGGTTGTTGGGGCACACACTTGTATAAACCCAACAGTTAATCAGGATCACCCTTAGTTGGACTACAAATTCATGTCCAGATCATTGCTAACTCTTGTTAGGGATGACCCTAATGTTCGTGTATGTAGTTGTAGAGCTCACATCCACGAGATGTACAACTACTGGGTTTCAAGGAAAAAGGCTTGGGATGCTCGAAGGAAGGCCATCGGAATCGTATTTGGTGACTGGAAGAAGTCATACGCTGAAATGCCTTTTCTTTTGCATACAATGAAGGCTGCTATTCCAGGGACTGAAATTGATATTGACTACAGCGACCATCCTGATCCTCGGAAACCTCTCTGCCGCAGATTTGAACGATGCTTTTGGGCATTTGGTCCTTCCATTGAAGCATTCAAATATTGTCGGCCACTGATTAGTGTTGACGGGACACATTTGTACGGGAAGTACAAACAAAAACTGCTCATTGCTTGCGGGGTTGACGGGGATAAACATATTGTTCCCCTTGCATTCGGGATCGTCGACGAGGAATCCTTGTCGTCATGGAAGTGGTTTCTTTCGTTGGTTCGTGTAAAGGTAATCGGCATGCGAGCTGGACCAATATGTATCATCTCCGACAGGCATTCTGGTATAAAAGCCGCTATGAAAGATGCAGACGTGGATTTATTAGAACCCTTTGCATATTGGCGGTTTTGTACGAGGCAAGTCGCGAGCAACTTCAATAGCGTCTTTAAAAATGGCTCCATGAAAGCTCTGGTGCAAGCCGCAGCATTACAGACGACACCTAGGAAGTTCGCGTACTTCATGAGGATATTACAAGAGTGAAATAATGGAGCAGCTAGATGGTTTTCAACTCATGATTGTCGTCGTGAGCAATGGACCTTGGCCTATGACGGTGGGTATAGGTTTGGTCAGATGACTACAAATCTGAGCGAAAGCTACAATGCAGTTCTTAAAGATGCCCGTTGCTTGCCAATCTCTGCGTTAATTGAGAAGACCTTTTATAATTGTGTGTCATACTTCATTCAGCATTTTGAAGAAGCAAGCGCAGCCATTGCTTCTGGTCGAAAATTCACGCATTACGCATCCACAGAGCTGACCCGTTGGACTGCAGCTGCGAATGGGCACACAGTAACTCAGGTACAAGTACAACCAGAAATATTATTCGAGGTGTCTACCAGGGCTCGACGGACGTCTACTGGTATTCGCGGGCGCAAACAGTACACGGTAAACTTTCTACAAAGGAAATGCACTTGCAACAAGTGGCAAATATATCGTATCCCATGTTCCCACGCCATTGCAGTCATTTCAAAGCGTCGGGCTGATGTAGATTCCTATGTTGGAGAGTTGTACACCTGGGAGAAACAGTTGCAGGTTTATGGAGGGCAATTTTTTCCCATCGGTGATCGTGAAACATGGGCTCCCCTCGAATATCCTGAGTTACGACCGGACCCAAAGCGTAAATGCGGTAAAGGTCGTCCACATACAACAAGAATACATAATGAAATGGATGTTGGAGATGTGATTCGGCAAAATACTTGTTCCTATTGTGGGATATTGGGTCACACACACCGTGGTTGTCCCAATAAAGCCACAAGGAATTCTCAAGCATCCACATCAAATGCGCCGACGGCGACCAGGAATAAGAATAAATGTGGAAATTGTGGTGGCCAAGGTCACAACCGACGTAAATGTCCAAATTCGAGTAAGTTTGCTACCCTCGTATATTAATAATTTTCATTGTGGTAAATACTTGTTGCTTTTGTCGGGTATTGTTTTTTCATATAACTTTTGTTATTGTATTGTGTAACATTGAATATTGTATTTTTCAGATGGATCCCGGCCCAGTTGATCCTTCAGTTTTGCACCTTCAGGAGCGACATCGTTCACGTCGAGTTTGGGCTGGCGATGTTAGTAATTGAAATATCTTCCTTCCTTCAATTTTTTTTCCTAACAATTTTCTTGTAGGAATCTTCGTGGTTGCGTTGCCGACGACGAGAGACACATGTACGTCGGATCCCTTTGGATGACCGGCTACTGCCTTACGTAGTCGAAGCAGGATTTGGATGCATCTCAGAGCTCGAGTTCATTACCCTGGATTGGCATCTGGTGACAGCGTTAGTTGAACGGTGGAGACCCGAGACGCACACCTTCCACATGCCTAGTGGGGAGATTACTATCACCTTGCAGGATGTGGCATTCATCTTGGGGCTGCGAATTGATGGGCCCGCGGTTACCAGAGAGACAACACCTGGAGCGACATGGGCAGATACATGCGAGGAATTGTTGGGCGTTAGGCCACTGCCCGCAGACATAGTTGGCAGCAGGGTGTCAGCAAGCTGGCTGTCCACCAATTTTTCAGACTTGGCTGAGGATGCAGACGAGCTAGTCGTACAGAGACACGCTCGAGCGTACATTTTGCAGTTGCTTGGTGGAGTCCTTTTCACAGACAAGTCTGGGTCCTTGGTTTCACTTATAGCTCTACCACATCTACAGGATTTTGAGTTCTCTGGGACATTGAGCTGGGGATCAGCCGTACTTGCATATCTTTACAGGCACCTATGTTTGGCAGCGGACATGGCGACCGAGTAGATTGGAGGCTCGGTCATACTACTTCAGCTCTGGGCTTGGGAGCATTTCCCCCACATTGCTCCAGTTGTTAGGGACGGCAGAGAATGGTACGGGCGCCCGTTAGGAGTCCGCTGGGCAACGGCGTTTGCCCATCGTAGACAGCCCACACACGTGGTGAGACCCTAAAAGGATGCTTTTGACATGCAATCACCCGACCAGGTAATTTTACATTTACAAATTTTTCCTATATCAACAAAAGAAATACTAATCGTAATACAATTTTTGCATTCAGGTATTTTGGACTCCCTATACCGATGAGATCAGCGCCCATCTCCCAGCCAACTCTCTTGAAGGCGAACACATTTGAAGAGGTGAAGTGCCTTTGATATACTTCCACATTGTGGAGTATTACTACCCGGATCGGTTCATGAGACAATTTGGGGGTCTTCAAGATATCCCAAGTCGTTGCTCCACCTTTCAAGAACTCCACGCTATCGATTTGAGGGGGAAAGTACATGTAGATTGGAGGGCAAAACACAGCTTGCATATTGCCCGCTGGGATGAGCGGGAAGTTAGAATTATTCGCATCGATCGGTCCAGAGGGGTATGCGCGACGCCCGCATACGAGCCATGGTATCGGACCATTACTCGAAGATTTGTTGGACGTTTGGGTGCAACTCTGGCAAGCAACGTAAGCATTATTGTAAAAATCCCCCGACTGGCCCGACTAGTAGGTCCGACTAGTCTAGTCAGTGGGGCTGCCGACCGAGTACTGACTAATTCCGACTAAGGTCAACTAGTCGATCGATTTTTTCTTAGAGATACCATTTATTTTTTATTTTTTAAAGAAAATTTATTCTAATATGCTTAACGTTGTATTTAAATTCAATTTCTTCTTTTATTTCATTATGATAATATAAAAAATGTATAAATCTATGTTAATATATAAGAATATACATACAAAAATAATTTATATATTTAAAATAATAAAAAAATTCAAACCGATTAAAGCCCGACTAAATCCGATTAGTCGTCCGGCTGCCGATTAATCCTTAGTCAGTGACCTAACCGACCGAGTACCGACTACCGATTTTTGCAACCTTGAACGTAAGTACTCGAACTATAATTTTTTTGGTAAATTAATTAACAAAACTAATTCAAATTTACATCTACGTCTTTTCCTTGGATGCAGCTCGCTCTGTGGAGCCGTGTCTACGACATTGGACACGAGGAATGCCGCGAGATTGCGGCACAAGCGAAGGCGGAAATGACGGAGTGGCTGTCATTACAATTTGCAGATGCAGTCACGTTACATGACGAGCGTGCAGATGTGGCTAGGGAGGAGGCAAGGCGAGGAAGGACAAGAGGACGGGGACGAGGACGAGGTCGAGGTAGGGCGTGTGAACAAGTCGCGGAACCCATGGACTTTGAAGAAGTCGCTGCGGAGGATGATAACATTGCGCAAGGAGACTACTTCACACCTGCCACCGAGCGACCACGAGAGGACTTGCCAACGCCTCAAGCACCGTTGAGGCATGGATTGGACCCCAGCCAGACACGACCAACTTACTGCACACTAACACCGCCGTCTATGCCAACATTCGAGGAAGATGCCCCAGGACCCTCTCAAATCCACATGATAGACGAAGCGAACCGTCTATTACCGTTCCATCCTCCAGATTCTACGATTACATACCAGCGGAGGAAAAAACGTTGACTTGTAATCAATGTAATTTTTAATATGATGCAAAAAATGTAATGTGTATACATGAACAAGTCTACTTATATTCAATATTTGAAATGTCTTCTTTGATGTTTGGAATGTCTAGAATGTTTGCAATGTCTGGAATGTTTACAAAAAGATGTCTACTTACAATAGAAACATGGAATTGGCATGCCTTTTCAATGGTTTTTAGAAACTTGAAATTCCAAAGCCCACACTTGGACAGCCATTTTCGCGGAAAAATTCCTGTAAGGATGACGCATATTGAACATGAGTTATACGTTCAAATTTCAAAGCCCACACCTGCCCAGCCATTTTCGAGGAAAATTTCCTGTAAGGATGACGCATATTAAAAATGCGTTATCAGTCCCTGCAAGAATGTCGCATATACAACATGCGATACCTTCACAGAACATTTCGAGACCTGCGATACCTGTACAGAACATTTCGAGACCATCTTCGAGGGGAATTCCCTGGATATATGTCGCATGTTGAATATGCGTTATCTATAGCGCACATCCAACATGCGACACAAACGCAGTTCCTGGGTAAAAAAAACTTAAGGGGTGTTGCATGTTGAACATGCGACACCTCTGTAGTTGTTAAGTAAAAAAAAACATTACGTAGTACCTAGGTATTTAAGTAATTCCCATGTACTACTTAGGAATTTGACTCACACACATCCCCCTTAGCATTCTCATTTATGCTACTATCATTCTCTGCACATGTCTATAGTTCGCATGCCAACATTCTGATCCATAGAGCATATCAGGCATCACGGTTGCTTTCTAATACTTTCCTTTGACTTTCAAAGGGATTTTCTTATCAAAAAGAAAAGTACAGGCTACTCTCAACTTTAGCCAACCTGCATTTACTCCATGAGTAACATCTCCATCAATTTCCCTACCATATTGCAAAATAGATCCTAAGTATCTAAAAGGATCACTCTTTCGAATGTTATCGTCACCAATCTTCACGTCGAATCCTTCACCGTTGTTTCCATCAAATGTGCACTCCATATATTCAGTCTTAGCGCTATCTGCTCGTCCGTAATCAAAGCAAAAAGAATGGATTCAAAGTTGAACCTTGATGACCGATGTTGATGTTAAAATAGTCAGTCTTCCCATACGGGATCATTACACAAGATGAAGCCCCATCATACATATCCTTTATAAGGTTAATGTATAGGACAGGTACTTGTCTCTTCTCTAAAACTCTCCACAATATCTCCTGTTGGATTGAGTCATAAGCCTTCTCCAAATAAATAAAAATCATATGTGGGTTCTTTTTAGACTTTTAGCTCTATAAATCTCCATTGTTCTCAACAAGTATATACCTTCAATAGTTGAGCAACATGGCATGAATCAGAATTGATTTTCATTTACTTTGGTAACTTGCCTCAACCTTCTGTCGATTACAATTTCCCAAATGTTCATAGTATGACTCATCATTCTGATACCTCAATTCGAACAAATTTGAATGTCTCATTTACTCTTATAAAGACGCACCAAAATGCTTTTCCTCCATTCTTCAGGCATTTTCTTGCTTCGTCAAATAACATTGAATAAATTTTCGAGCCAAGTCAAACCCCGTTCACCCAAAACTCTCCAAACTTCAATAGGAATGTCATCAAGCCATACCCCTTGCCCATGTTTCATAACCTATAATGCATCCTACTTCATTCCTTTGTATCCATCAACATCTTGCACGATCCAGGTAACATTCACTACCAGCAAGATCTCCCAAAGTAATATCTTTATTCCCTTTCCCAATGAAAAGTTTATATAAATACGGCTTCTATCTAGTCTCTATATCTTTTTGAGTAACAAGCGCATGTCCTTTCGCATTTTTAATGCATCTCACTTGAGAAAGATTTTTTATCTTTCTTTCTCTTGCTTTGGCCAATTTGAATATATAGTCCTAGCCCTCCTTCGAGTCAAGCTTTTTATACAAAAGTTCATAAACTTTCGACTTGGCTTTACATACATCCATCCTTACTTCCTTCTTCGCTATTTTGTAGTTTGTGACAGTTTCCCCCATTTTATCTTTATATATAGCTTTAAAGCAATGTCTTTTAATTTTAAGCTTCTTTTACACCCCCTTCACTCCACCACCAAGCATCCTTTTGTCCTCGAACTCCTCAATTAAACTCGCCTAGCATCTCTTCTGTTGCCCTTCGGATACAAGATATTACCCCTCCCCCCAAATCTGATTTGCATTTCCATTACAATCCCAAGATAAGTCTTCTAAAACCTTTTCCTTGAAGCTTGATTGCTTCAATTGAAAATTCTACCATTAAGTTATAATGATCTTGGGAACCATCCTCTTCTTTGTCAAACCTTTTATTTGCACAACCATGACTTAGCAAGCGATGTTAAGATGTAAAGCTCTCTCCTAGGATACCTTTGCGGTCTCTGCAACACAACCGATCTATTCTCCTCATTGCAAAATAATCAATATGTGTTTTAGTCACGCAAATCTTATAAGTAATTAAATGCTCTTCCCTAGTCTTGAAGAAAGTGTTTGCTATGAAAAGGTCATAAGTCGTTATAAAATCCAGTATGACTTTTCCCTCTTCATTTCTATCCCCAAAGCCATGACCTCCATGAACATTAGCATACCCTGAAGCATCAATTCCTACATAATCCGTTAAGATCTCCACCTAGTCGAATCATCTCTTTGTGGGATTACTTGCATAACCTTATGAAAATCCTCCCAAAAAGCTTGTTTAATCATTTCCTCTAAGCCAACATGCGGAGTATTGATATGACTTGAATCCTAACCACTTGTTGGGCAGCGAATGTAGTTGATTTACGTCATGCCTCTTGATTGGTGAAGAGTTGATGGGATAGATTGCTGATATGTTTGATTCGTCTACTGAATTCTGATTGGCTAAGAGTTGTTGGGCAGGATTGCTGACAAGTCTGATCCGCCTCCTGAAATCTAATTGGCTGAGAACGGTTGAGATGGACTGCTGAATATAAATTGCATTCTTCTGTTGCAGTATAAAAGGGGTCCTAAGGCCACCATATACTGCAATCATCATTCTGATCCTGATTCTCATCCCATATCTGTACCATCTCAATATCGTTTATATTATTTTTTCGCTATATAGTGAAATCGACCGCCGCCGCCAAGGACGTAGCCCACTTACGGTGAACCTTGTAAATATGTGTGTTTGTGTTTTGCTTGTTTGATCGTGTTTATGCATGTTTGCTTCCGCGATTCACAACAAACTGGTATCAAAGCTTCGGGTTCCGTCAGAATCATCCAGCAAGATGGCATCGCACAATCTGAAGATCGAGAAGTTCACATGGAAGAATAGATTCAGTCTTATGACATATCAAGATGTGTGCCTTTCTGAAGCAGCAGGGCATCTGGACACCATTATATCATGAGCGGACGAAGGCACTCAAGCCCTCCGATCTATGGTTGAGACTTGAAAGTATGTACATGACGAAGTCTCTGACCAACAAGTTGTTCTTGAAGCAGCAGGGCATCTGGACACCGTTATATCAGGAGCGGACGAAGACACTCAAGCCCTCCGATCTGTGGTTGAGACTTGAAAGTATGTACATGACGAAGTCTTTGACCAACAAGTTGTTCTTGAAGCAACGTTAGTTATCTCTCCGCATGCAGGAAGGTACATCGCTTACAAAACATCTAGATCGCTTAAATACATTATTGATGGATTTAAGAAACGTAGATGTTAAGATTGAAGATGAGGATGCAGCATTGATTTTATTAGTTTCTCTTCCATTATCATTTGAGAATTTTGTTCAATCATTTATTGTTGGAAGATAATCGATAACTCTAAAGGAAGTTCGCACGAGTCTGCATACACGTGAACTTCGGCATATGGTTACCGGGATGCAGGACTCTAACACTGCAGGTTCGGTTGACCTATGAAAAGGGTCATGCCGGTTCTGGCTACATGAAGAAAGGAAAACATAAGAATAAAAATCACAATTCTAAAGACATCTGCAATTACTGCAAGGAATCTGTACATTGGAAGAAAGACTGCCAAAGAAGACCACAATTGTTGTAGTGGCTCAAGAAGGCAGAGATTCTGAAAATGATTTCATTCTCACCGTCACAGATCAGAAGAGGACAGATAGCACATGGATTCTTGATTCAGATTGTTCCTATCATATGACTCCCAATAAAGATTGGTCCCGCACCTATGAGAAGATAGAGGACGGAAACATCTCATGGGGAATGATGCAGCATGCAAGATTGCAGAGATTGGTTCTGTAAAGATCAAGATGCATGATGGAGTCGTGAGGAAGGTGAAAGAAGTATACCATGTTCCTAACCTGAAAAAGAACCTAATATCCCTTGGAGTCTTGGACTTAAAGGATACAGATACAATGTTGAAGGTGGAGTCATGCAGGTTATCAAAGATGGGGTTGTTGCCATCAAGGGCAACAAGCAAAAGACCATATATGCTTTACAAGGGTCTACAGTTCCTGAGAGTAAGCTCAAACACTGTTTGGACTAACTCAATGTCAACAATTGGCAGTAACCCCAAGCAGGGGCTGGCGCGGCAAGGTGAAGCTCGGTAAAACTTATCTAAGGAGAAATTTCAAGGTGAATATTGTTTATAATTCATTAATTCCTACTATCTAAAATTCAAGTGGTGGAGTATTGTAGTAGTTAATTCTACTATATGAGAATTTGATCCCGGAGGAGTCTAGCAGTAGTTAATTCTGTTAGTGGAGAATTCAACTCATGGTGGAGTGATGAATCTGTGATTCATCACTTCAAAAGTCAAAAATAGAGCCTTGTTCCCGAGTAAATAGAGGCATATTTCCCTTTAGAATGCATAAATAGCATTCATGCATACATACATAATGCATACATTTTAGCAGTGCATTTGCATTTAAATAAGAAGCCAAAAATCCCTTGTAAAATATCCACTTACTAAAATAACATCTTCCCTATAATATGTACTCCTTAGTTAATAATATAGGGAAGAAGGCCAAAAAAATCACCCTTGTAAATTAACCAATAAAGCCTTAGAACCCCTGTACACTAAAATGCACATAAATCCCTCATACAAACTCCGAAATAGGTCTACTTACTCTTAAAATACTACACATTAAAAGACCTTTAAAATAAGACTAATTTCATCCAATTTGGAGCTCGTATGAAAAAGTTGGGTTTTTGGGCCACTTTGTATACTACATATATGTATATTTGTATCTTTGTATTTATGTATCATATTTGACCTCATCTCCGTCTTTGGTCAACATGAAACTTGTAGATCTCATCAGGATCTACAACTTTCATGTTTTGAGTTTTTCCAAATTCGGCCACCTCTTCTATCTACACATATATTTTCTTCCAGCCATTCACAGCAGGCCACGTGGCGCCCTCTGGTTGCGCCACGTGGCCCGCTGCCCTTGCCTCATCCGCCCGCACCTACAGCCGTTGGATTACCCTCTAGATCCAACGGCTTAGCTGCTTCCACGTGCACCTCAATTCCCTGCCGTCCGATCATCTCTTGCCCTTAATCTACGTCGCATGTTAGCGCCCTCACCAGAGCTCGCCACGTGGCGGCGTGTACACCGCTTGATCACGCCCGCGATCTTCTCATCCAAGCCGCTCAATCCGCTCTCGGATCCTAACCGCTCGATTCCTCAACTCCTCATCCAAACCGTTCGTTCGCGCCGCTGCCTCTCCACGACACGTGGCAGCTTCAGCACCCTCAGATCGCGTCGCCTTGACTTGATCTCAGCCGCTCGCTCGCGCTTCGCCCAGCTCACTCCACGTGGCGCCATCACGGCCTCTTATCACCTCGCCTTGATCCAATCCTATACATCCCTTCGCGCTCCGATCTAGGCCGTTGGATCACAAGATCCAACGGCCAGGGCCTCGTCTCCTACCTCTGGCACCCCTCTCTCCCACAATCTCCGCCTTGCGGAAGGGGCGCCCCCTTTCTATTTTTGCCACCACGCCTGCCACCATCTCCGACCACCAATCACTCCACGTCCTTCCCCACTCATCCATCATCCTCGCCAGTCACTTCATTTCCCACGTCGATCGCCAGCTACACCCCACTACCTCCATGAACTTCGCTCCATCACCAGGCCGCTCATCTACTTCACCCTTTAAATACTCCACCACCGGCCATCGTCGCACCTATCCGCCATTCCAGAGAGCTTCCCTGAGCTCCGATCTTCCAATTGGTGACAGCGATTTGACGAATCGTTGAGCGAAGAAGGGTTTCTTCTCCGGCGAGATCCACGGCATCTCCGCCGTGTCGAAGCTGCCCTCCGCGACGCTGCACGAGCTCGGGACACCACCGGCCCCTCGAGCGACGACCTGGAACCCAAGAAGGAGTTCCAATCCCCAGGTGAACCCACCATCCTTCTCCAATCTTTTCTTCATTCCTTCTTCGATTTTCTAGCTTTTTATTCTCCGCCTCCGGTCATTCCCACGCCTCCATTTCATTCCGTCGAGCTTCGCGTCGAAGCCCCCATCTTCGCGGTACCCTTCACGACCTCCGACGACGCATATCACCATACCTCGCTCCCCAGCTCCGCCATTTGGCCGGAGCTTCTTCGTCAGACCACCTCCGTCCACCTTTGGCCTCGCCAGACAACCAACTACCTTCACAAGTGCACGCACGGGCTTCGGCTCCTTCTCTAACACTTGCAGGTACCTTTTCATTCACTGATCGGAAGTCCACCGGAGCACCTTTGGAGCTTCGTCGCCAGCTACCTTCGACGACCTTCTCCAGCTCCTGAGACCATCAGCACCTCCGCCTCATCGCCACGCGTCTTCCGGGATATCTCCGAGTCCTCGGAGAGCTTCATCGACATCTGGAGGAACGGGCGGAGCCAACGCCACTTCGCCTGAGCTCCGCCATCTCCTCCGCAGGCGGCGGAGGGCCGTCGAAGACGAAGCCCAATTGCCGTTCGATCATCTCGATCGGACGGTCTGCAGTCAGCCACGTCGCCAGTCCACCGGAGTTTGCAGACGACCGTAGGATCGAAACTGATCCCACGGTCAGGAGCCTTCCACGTCGCCTTGCCCTGGAGCCTTTGGATCATCCTTGATCCAACGGATCAATCCACGCCACGTGCCAGCATTTCATCACCGTTGGATCATCACCGATCCCACGGTCGAGATCCGTCCACTAGGCTCGGATCCCCGAAGCAACTCCGAGCCAGATCCGAACCTCCAGAAGCGTCCGAGCCTAGCCCCGAGCCTCCGCAGCCATCCGAGCCAGGGCCGTCCACGTGAGGAGCACGTGCGGCCTGGGAAATTTACACAGAGGCCCCTGGAGCTTTCCAATATTGCAAAAAGGTCCCTGTGAAGCTGAGCCCACGTGAGGAGCACGTGCCTGTTGGAGAAATTGTACTTGAGTCCCCAGCATAATAGGTAATTGCATTTTAGTCCCTGTCAGCATATTTGCTTTATGTATTTTTATTTTTCTGTATTGCATTTACACCCCTGTGTTTGCGCGCATCCCTAGGTTGCATTTTACATCATTTTTCAAATCTAAAAATTGCACTTTGTTGAGAAATTTGTCCTCTGTCTATTGAGCCACGAGTCATATTTTTGTAATTACAGTGGAATTTTTAATGAATTAATTGGTTATTTTGTGGAATATTTTGCCCAGTGACATCTTTTAATTTGTAGTTAATTCTCTGTGGTTCCAAAAATCCTCAAATATTCACAGTAGCTTAAGGACAGTAATCTTAACATGCCATAAAAATTTCATGTCATTTGCATGCATATCGAGGCCTAAATAAATTGTTGAGTGATTTTCTTGTTTTAATTTTAATAAATTCATTTCACAATGAAATTAAGATCTGTCAATTTTCCTGGATTCCTTATCATTAGTGTTATCTAGGATAATTTTATTTCTTGAAAAAATTGTGATTTGTTATTTATTAAAAATTAAATAGTGAAAATCACCCTGTCTGCATATTTAATTCACAGTAAATTCATTTAGTGTCTAAAAATTCCAAAAAAATTAGGGTAGATCATTTTCATCATAATTAGTCATCTGGCCAATTTTTAGAATTTTTGGACTCCATTTGATATCCTAATTAAATTGAAACTTATATTAGCCTGCTGGTTGCATGAGTCTGCATCGAAAATAAAAAAAGGAACAAAAAAATTACTCCTCGTTAATCACACACTTGATTTTTGCTAAAATTCACCTAAGGAGACAGATGCCTCCCTGAGTTCGACCTTGGACTTCCACCAAGTAAAAAAATTCTGCCGCTTGAAATTAACTTGACATTAATTAATAGTGGTTTTTGACTAGCCTCTCGTATCCGACTGCAACGAACGATTAACATTAATTTGGACATTAATTTGACCGGATTAACTAAGGGTGCGGGACGCTTATCATGGAGTAATAGTAGTGGTCCATTCTGTTATATGAGGATTCAATTCAAGGTGGAGATTATCGATATGACTTGAATCCTAATCACTTGTTGGGCTGCTGATGTGGCTGATCTACGTCTTGCCTTCTGATTAGCTGAGAGTTGTTGGGATAGATTGCTGACATGTCTGATCCGTCTCCTAAATTCTGATTGGCTGAGAGATGTTGGACCAGGATTGCTGACATGTCTAATCCACCTCCTGAAATCTGATTGCCTGAGAGCTGTTGAGCCAAGATTGCTAAAATGTATGATCCGCATCCTAAAATCTGATTGGCGGAGAGCTGTTGGGATGGATTGCTGAATACAAATGATATTCTTCTGTTGCAGTATAAAAGGGGCCCCAGGGCCACCAGATAATGCAATTATCATTCTGATCCTGATTCTCATCCCATATTTGTAACTTCTCAGTATCATATGTATTATTTTTTCTCCATATAGTGAAACCGATCGCCACCGTCCAAGGACATAGCCCAGTTACGGGTGAATATTGTAAATCCGTGTGTTTACATTTTGCTTGTTTGATCGTTTTGTGCGTGTTTGCTTCCATGATTCGCAACACGGAGCATAAACTGAGATTATATTCAGAACTTCTTCTTCCAGCACCAATTTTAGCAATATAAACCGACCCTAAATCTTTGTGCATCAACCACACTATCCTTCAAATCCTAATGAACAACTATTCCAACACAATTTCTACCCCTCTCTTTACCTGAATACCATAATTTTAAGCATGTCATCTCGATCTCCCTTACCTTCTCTCCATCCCATTTTGTCTCTCAAACACATAGTATCTGAATCTTCCTTCTTTTCATCGTATCTACTATCTCCATCAATTTACCAGTCAAAGTACCAATATTCCAACCACCTATCCTCCACTTCTTTTGTAGTTTCTTTTGGGCTAACTTCTTCACTCGCACGTGTCCATCGTGCGAGAACCCTTGCAAATTTCCGACTACGCCCGGACAACGATGCAGCGGAACTAGCTTACTTACTCACATGTGTTCCACGTGCGAGAACTCTTGCAAATTTTGAACTACATCCGGGCAACGATGTAGCAGCCATTGCCGATTTCTCATTGAATTTGGGCGATGCAACGCACCGCTAGTAGGGAATGTCCCAACAAAATCCAAATAACTGCTTAATTTCATGTTGAAAAGATCCGATTGTCTTGAGGCAAATTCCTAAATAGTATTTTTAAAAAATACTGTTAGAAAATCGGAAGCGGAAGCGGAATCAGAGAATAAAGAACAAAAAGATAAACATGGAATACCATGATTTTACGTGGAACCCTACTACGTCAGGAGTAAGATGAAACCACGGGAGAAACCCTCAATGGGGCGTGTTTTTCTATTGCTTTTCTCAATGGTTACAGGAGGTCTCGGGCTCCTTATATAGCCTCTCCAGAGCCTCTAAGTCCCACCACTGGACAATGTGGGACTAAACGCTGGATGGGGTAAATGGATCTTCTCCAGGATCCATTTACACTGCTACAACTCATTACGCACATAACAAATACTCCAACACTCCCCCTCAAGCTAGAGCATGCAATGCTCAGCTTGGACAAACAGAAAGATACTCAACTCAACGCTACAAGACACTACGGACAATATCAACCCAACGCGCACATTGATGTAGTCGAGGACGTTGCTTCTCATGCCGTGCAGGTGAGGAGGACGAACAGGCTGGAGTGTGTATCTGCTGAATCTCCTCTTCGGAGAGCATGTGCTCTGAACTGCGTCTGTCAGAGTCACTGCACCTGAAATGAGTCTCCTCGTCGGAGTACTCTGGCCCGCCACAATAATGTGGACAACTGCTCCATCTCTGAAAAGGGCCGAACTGAAAAAAGGTCGTGGCTGTGCAATCCTCTTTGGAGTCCACGGTCGCTGGAGAATGAAGTCTGAAAATAGTCTCCTCTTCGGAGAACTGGGTCTCTCCCATCTGGCTCAGAGAATGGTGCACTACTCTGGTGTACCTATGATACCACATGAAAACCCTTGCCAACATGGCATAGGGAATGGTCCTCTACTCTGGAGTCCCTATGACTCACATGAAAACTCTGGCCTACAAAACAAGATTAATGATGGGGACTATAAACAATTGATGGCACCATGTGCTCATTTGAAAATGACCGCATCCATGTGCGTGTCTGAAAAAGAGTCTCTCTCTGGAGATCTCGAAAATGGGTCTCTCATCTTGGAGTGCCTCAATCTTGGACTCTGACCAAACTGTCGAGTCTGAATAACCGTGTATTAAGTCTGAAACTTGCGCATGAAAATCTTCATCTGAAAAATGTAGAGTCTGAAAATCTGGATGGTCTGAAAATCTGCATCTGAATCTGGAACAATGTAACATACCTGTGACTCTACACCCATACTCCCCCTTTCTCCCATACTTGTCAGAAAACAGAGAAATCGACAAAGTTGGGAGAAGACAACATAATGGGGAAAATAAACACGAAATTTTCAGCTTTTCATATTTTTTATAAGCCTTAATTTTTTTTGTAAGCCGTTCCATTTTTTTACGGCTTTTGCATCCTCAATTTTTTTTAATTGTGTGCGGCCTTTTTTTTAATGCACGCGCCTTTTCTCTCCTCTCTTTTTTTCACAATTTTTTAACGTGACTTGCGCCCCCCTCCTTTTTCTCTGAGCATACAGCCCACTGGACTTTGCATAACTGTGATTTTTTTTCGGGCTTTCAAGCAAATCGCCCTCAATATTTTTTTATAAAGTAGCCGTCCCCTCGTTAGGGTTCCCGTTGGGAATCAAATAGCGCCACACCCCCCTGGGGTTTTCTTCCATACGCGCGCCGCCAGGAGGGATCAATCGGAGGGAGCAGCGGCGTCACCTGGGGGCGACGCGGTCGCCTGGAGCGAGAGAGAGAGAGAGAGAGAGAGAGGGAGGCGAGGCTCGCCGCCTGGGCAGGTTTCGCCTGATGGGGATGCGCATCAGGGCTGTGCTGCTGCAGTTGGAGGGAGGTACGCAACAGGTGCGCCTGGATCGACGCACTTGACGGGCGCCGCCTGGAGCTTTGGGAGTCGTCGTGCCATGCCGCGGTTGCGAAGATCTGGAGTGGAGGAGGCACCGCACGTTGGAGGAGAAAGGGCATCGCCGCCTGGGAATCTGTGCGGCGATCTGGGCGTGGTGGAAACGCCTGGGACATCGAACCATCGGCCCCCTTTATCACCTGCGAAGGATGCCGCATTGAAGCGGCGTCGCCTGACGCGGCTAGAGGGTTCACGCTGCCTGGTGCATGCCCTGGAGAAGATGGGGTGATGGAATCTGGAGATTGGCGGCCTGGATGGGGCCGCGAGTACGTCTGGGCTGATTGGAGGGTGCGTCTAGGGCTCACCGCACCTGGGATCCAGGAGGCCGCCAGGATGCATCCTAGAGGGAAGTGCGTTGCCGTGTGGGCCTGGAGTGGCGAGATACGCGGCCTCGGCTGGAGATGCGGCTGTACAAGGAGCCCCAGATCGTCGCATAGCGGCTTTGTTGACACGTACGAGAAGCCCGATCGCCTCCAAAGGAGGCCTGCTTGAGAAGGAACACGCAGCGACGAAGATGACTACAACAGAAATTAGGGTTTCAATAGAAACCCTAGAAATTGAACTTGGACCAATAAAATGATCTAAAATATATATTGATCTTCAAGAACTAAACATCAAATCGACTCTCGAACAGAAATAAGAATATCAAAATCTCGAGAATCGAACCCGCTCTGATACCATGTTAGAAAATCGGAAGCGGAAGCGGAATCAGGGAATAAAGAACAAAAAGATAAACATGGAACACCATGATTTTACGTGGAACCCTACTCCGTGAGGAGCGGGATGAAACAACGGGAGAAGCCCTCAAAGGGGCATGTTTTTCTATTGCTTTTCTCAATGGTTACTGGAGGTCTGGGCTCCTTATATAGCCTCTCCAGAGCCTCCAAGTCCCACCACTGGACAATGTGGGACTAAACGCTGGATGGGGTAAATGGATCTTCTCCAGGATCCATTTACCCTGCTACAACTCATGACGTACATAACAGATACTCCAACAAATACTATTCATGAATTTATCTTTGATTGTTTTACGATGTTGTTGGCTATCTAATGCAAGTCTCCTCAACTTACCAGGGATTTGGACTGGCCATGGTTGAGTCAAGACATTGTAGAATAACAAGTTGTAAAATGGAAAGTGGAAAAGTGATACACTTATTGCGAGTGTGTGGATATGTTGGACAAAATAAAAAGCAATATTAGCATTGTTTTCTTGTAAGAGACAAAATGGCATTATAAAACTAGTACATTATCTAGATTGGTACACGGAATATTGGCATAGTTCAAGATATCACGATATATCGCCTATATATCGATATCATCCATATGGAGGCGATGATATCCTTGATTCCTACTGCATATCCTTTTCAAAGATATCGTTGATATCTCTGAGATAACGGCGAGACATCGATGTATTGTTGAGATATTTATCTCTTTATTGTCATCTTGTAATTTTCTATTTCTTCCGGCTATCTATATAATTTTCCCACAGAGCTTTTCTCCTATATAAGAGAGCTCTAGGGCTACGGAGAATGCAACTCTTTCATTTCAATAATTTCCACATGGTATCAGAGCGACGATCCTAGACCGGAGCATGTGCCCTAAATTCCCAAACCCCCACCAAAAACCCTAGAGGTCGCCGCCCACAGGCAGCCTAACGCCGTCGCCTGCAAGCAGCAGCCCAACGCCGCTACCCACCATCGCAGCCTGCAGGCTGCCGCCGCCGCCTCCATCTCGACTGTCGTAGGTCGCCGCCACCTCCTACAGTCCGTTACCACCCTCCACGAGTAAGGGGGCGCCGTCGGGGTTCCCTAGAGGGATTGAACCTGGAAAGGTTGCTCAATTTTGTTCCTTGAAGGCTCAAATAGGTCTGCTTTGGTTCCTAGGGCGTGGTTAGGTACCTAAAGAGGCTTTGTTGTTGATGAAAAGGGTCGTGGTATGAATCTACACCCACAACCATCTTCCTATATGTATGTGCATAGACATAGTTAATCCAATTTGCAATCTCAATCTTGAAAATCGTTGTCATTATGTCATACAATAAAGCAGATGTTCCATCCTTGGGTGCCTTCAAAGGTCCCGCACCCATCGTGAAGATAGATGGAACGAACTATAAACTGTAGGCCATGCAGTTCATGAGTCTATTACAATGTAATGACAAGAAGCATATTCTCACACAGGCAAAGCCTGTGGACAAGATTGGGGTTAACGCCTCATGGGAGGTAGATGACACTTATGCACGTGTGTAGCTTTCTAGGACGGTGTCCATGGAGATATCCAGCGATATATTGAGTCAGCCTACGACCAAGGCTATGTGGGACATTCTCGCTGCAACATACTCTCCAGCAAAGAACGAATCGAAGATTTTGCAACTTCAGCACGACAACTTCGTATCTAAGCAAAATGATCGACCTCTCCATACCCTTTACACTTCTTTAAGGGTATGTTTGAGAATTTACATGGCTACATTGCCTTGACTGCTACACCGGAGCAGCTCAAGGCATATAGGGATTCGGTGATAACTGGAGTTTTCCTAGCAGCACTTGACTATGAATATGATGCTGCCAGAGCACAAATTCTTACAGATGCAACTATACCTCCTGTTGGGAAAAATAAGAGAGATGTTTGTTCCTTGAGCCCCAGGTTCTCTTATATAGGGAGATAGATACCTATGGGAAAATTACATACGGTAGACAAAGAGAAAAGAAAATAGATAAAAGATACAAAAAATGAAATAAATTTTTATACTCCCCCTCAACATGGAGCATAGATATCTATCATGCTCAGCTTGGATAAGCACTTCTGGAAGGGCCCCCTAAGTAAGGCTTCGGTAAAAATGCATGTCGTCTGGTCTCCTGAGCTGACATGAGATGTAGAAATGAAGCCTTTCTAGATCATATCACGTATATAATGGCAATCAACCTCGATGTGCTTTGTCCCAGCCTTATTGTCGCATTTCAACGACATGCGAAGAGAAACATCTATATATAGATTTGCAGGACTGCTCGGACCCATATCACTTCTGTACATGCTTGGGCCATAGCTCTATACTCAGATTCAACACAGGATCTAGCAACCACAGTTTGCTTCTTACTCTTCCATGAGACAAGTGACTCCCCAACAAATATAGCGAAGCCTGATGTAGACTTCTTGTCCTATGGGCACCCTGCGTAGTCTGCATCTGCGCATGCTGAGATAGTAATAGTGCCCACCTTTTTAAACATCCCTGCACCTGGAGATGATTTAAGATATCGTAGTATCATATGTATAGCATCCATATGTACATGACGAGGTTGTTCCATTAACTGGCTCACTTTATTGACAGCAAATGAAATACCAGGTCTGGTAATGGTAACATAAAGAAGCTTTCCCACCAGCTCCCTGTATCTTCTCCTGTCAACCTCATCAGTATCATCATCATACATCTTCATGCTTGGATCCAAGGGTGTAGAAGCAGGTCAACATCCAAGTATACCCGTGTCACTCAGCAAGTCATTGACATATTTTCTCTGAGTCATCACAAGTCCTTGTTGATTTCTAGCAAACTCCAATCCCAGAAAGTATCTAAGCGCTCCTAAATCCTTGGTAACAAATTCACGGCCCAGAAATTCCTTTGCTCTTTTTATTCCATGCATATCATCTCCTGTAATAAGCATATCATCAACATACACCGTAATAACAGTCGTACATCTGGAAGTCCTCTGTACAAAGAGAGAATGATCTGCATTCGACCGTTTGAACCCTTGCTTCTCAAACAAATCTGAGAGCTTCTGGAACCAAGCTCTAGAACTCTGCTTAAGGCCATAGATTACCTTATGAAGTCTACACACATGTAAACACTCCCCCCTCAGCAGCAAACCCTGGCGACTGCTGCATGTAGACTTCTTCCTAAAGATCGCCATACAAAAAAGCATTCTTGACATCCAATTGAAACAGGGGCCAATCTCGAATCACGGCAACAGATAAAAGAATCTCTAAGGTAGAATAACTAGCAACTGGAGAAAATGTGTCAAGATAATCCACCCCGTACATCTGAGTAAAGCCCTGAGAAACCAGTCGAGCCTTGTACCTATCAATGCTACCATATGCATTGTGCTACACTGTAAATACCCACTTGCAACTTACAATAGATGCCCCGGTAGGAGCAGGAACAAGGCTCCAAGTACATCTCGACTGAAGAGCTGCCATCTCTTCCTCCATAGCCAAGCGCCATCTACTATCAGCCAATGCCTCCTGGTAAGTATGTGGTATGTCCACAACGGACAAAGCAACTGCAAACCTCCTGAAGTCCCCCATTAGACGCTCAAAGGTGACATGAGAAGCAATCGGATACGAAGCACATGAACTCTTCTGCTTCCTTAGAGCAATAGGAAAATCAAGTTCTGCATCTTTTGTACCACCGTCCGTATCATGCCCTTCCTGAAATAGCCCCTACTGAGAAATACCATCAGACCCATAATTAGAAGTAATATTGTCATAACAAACCTGAGGCATGCTTGATGATAGACCATGATCATGAGCAGGGGCTGGTCGTCGACTGTAGTGATGTAGTAGTGGCGGAACCAACTGTCGCATGTAGGAGAGAAGAACATGACTGACTCCAAAAACGTGAGATCTGCACTGACATAATACCTCCGATGTAACGGATCATAACAACGATAATCCTTTTGAGTCCTGGAATACCCGACAAAAACAAATTTGACAGCTCTAGGAGAGAGCTTGTCAATCCTTGGAGACAACTGATGGACGAACGCAACGGACCCAAAAACACGATGGGTAAGGGAGAACAACTCCTTGTCAGGGAAAACAAGGGAGAAAGGTGTCTTCTCCTCCAACATCGATGAGGGCATGCGGTTAATGAGGTAACATGCTGTGAGAACTGCATCACCCCAGAAGAAGTGCAGAGCACAACTCTGGACAAGGAGCGTATGAATAACATCAAGAAGGTGATGTTGCTTTCTTTCTGTGACACCATTCTTTTGGGACGTGTAAGCACAAGATGTTTGGAATCAAGGTACCAGACAATCAGACCTGAGCATATGTGTCATCAGCCTCCCATGAGGCATACAACCATGTCTTCTCCGTTGGCTCGTCCTCGGTAAGAATATATTTCTTATCCATCGATTTCATTAAGCTCATGAACTGCATGGCCATAACTCGTAGTTCGACCCATCCATCTTCACAATAGGCGCAGGACCTCTAAATGCACCTATGGTGGAGATCTCAACCTTGCTTTCTGACATGATGACTAGAGATAACTAGGGTTGTAGACGAGATAAACTTTGATCAACGCTGACATGACAAGGTTTGGTTGCATGTGTAGACTTACACAACCAAACCCATCAACATGGAGGAGCGAAAGGAAGCCCCCCTAGGAAGGGAATGTCAGCCGAAGCAAGGCCTGAGGTGGCGGAGGGGGGGCTGAGGTGGCGGAAGGGCCTGAGGGGCCCGAGGTGGCGGAGGGGCCCGAGAGGCGAAGGGGGAAGCAAGGCAGAGCGACGTAGAGGGGCCCTGGGCGGCGGTGGCGGAAGGCTTGAAGGGTGGAGGGATTAGGGTTAGGGTTCGGTACAAGAGCTCCGATCTAGGACCGCCGCTCTGATACCATGTTGGGAAAAATAAGAGAGATGTTTAATCCTTGAGCCCTAGGCTCTCTTATATAGGGAGAGACCTATAGGCAAATTACATACGGTAGATAAAGAAAAAGAAAATAGATAAAAGATACAAAAATATGAAATAAACTTCTACACCTCCAATGGAGGAGGCATATCGCAAGCTGAGCAGGCTCTCCATATCTTCGGGTGGTACTATGTTATCTCAGACCTCTTCAGCCATGGCAGCATCTCATGGTAAGGGGAGCCCTGCACAGTTCCGTGGCCGAGATGGCCATAGGAGAGAGGAGGGAGCAGTCGACCCCCTCGTCAGCCTTGCACTTACTGCCACAAGCCAGGTCATTCCGAGGAAACATGCTCTTCTAAGCATGGGTTTCCTGCTTCAGCACGTGTGGCAGAACAGATCCAGCAGGGCAGCAGTTCTTTTGTCGCATCTGATCAAATGTTTGATGAGTAAGTAGCACGGCTCAAGGAGATTATGCCTTCTCCTGGATCAACTAGCTCACTGTCAGGATCATTGGAGGTAGTTGCCTCAGCCTACGCATCCCATCAGGTACAGCATATGTTTTTACTGTTGTTACAGGGCAGACTTGTCAGAGTGGATTATGGATTCAGAAGCATCCCATCATCTCTGTGATGACAGAGGTCAGTTTAGTATCTATAGCCCAACTCAGTCAGGCAGATCTGTTGTGATAGTTGATGGGACACACTCCCCCATTACTGGTCAGGGGGAGGTGCAGTTAACCCCTGAAATGCGGCTTCAAAATGTTCTTTACACTCCTGAATTCTCTATGAACTTATTATCTATTAGTCAAATCACCAAGGATTTGCATTGCCATGCCATATTTGACCCCTTTGCTCTTGTATTTCAGGACATTCTAACGAGCAAGGTGATTGGTTTTAGTCGTGAGCAAGGAGGCCTATACTGACTGGTGCAATCTCCTTAGTTGGTGCCTCCTCTCTTCGCACTGGATATGTTTCTTCATATATGTGGCATCTTCGGTTTGGTCATCTTCCTCTACAAAAGCTGTGTCAAGTTCTTGAGGCAAATTCCTTAGTAATGTAGTTCGAAAATAAAATTCTTCTAATAAGCCAACAATTTTTTCTGTCTTTACTGTAGCCATATCGCATAGATTGTGTGCGCTATAAGATATCGCATGGATTATATGTGCTTCCCTATAGTGCATATATTCTTTGCGCTTTGAGCTTCCATTAGCGCATAGAAAGACTGCGATATGGTCTGCAATACAAAAAATAAAATAGACAGAGCGAACGAAGGGTTACTTACGCAAACAGAACCTTCAATCGCTCTGTTTGAACCCCCTCTCGTGCGACCCGAGTCTCCTCTCACAAAGCAAGCCGCCGCCCATCCTCCCCGCTCCGCCAGCCATCCTCGCCACCTCCGTCGAGCATCCTCTCTGCCTTCGCCACCGAAGACCTCTCCGCCTCCGTCGCCGAAGGCCTCTCCTCCGCGTCGAAGCTCTCTCGACTTCCACCTCCGTTTTTTGTCCACCAAGAGTAATTTTTTTAACATTATTAAAATAGGGTTCTTTGTTCTTTGGCTTTCTATTCTCTATCATTTTTTTAGTTGAACATTGTTCTTTTGTATAACCTAAGACGATGTTAATGCAATTTCTAGGAGGTCTATGGACTCCATATATTGCATATTTGAGTTGAAGAGTCATAATGATGACTCTACTAGTACGGTCGTGTGAGGTCTGGGATTGAGAACATCCATGTCTTATGAAGAGTTGTTGGAATTGGTTTGTAAGAAATTTTCATTGAATAGGAGCACTCACAACATCAAGATATCGCAGCGCATAGGAACTGGTTCAGTGATGACATCCATTACAGATGATGATGATGTACAAGTTGTTTTCCTTTTCGCAAAGACATATGCAAAGTCGGCTCGCATAGAGATGGTAGTAGACGCCTCTCTGATTGAATGTGGAACCGAACACCACGGGCACGTAATGATGAGAGTACATATATTAGCGACGCTTTGATGAGGGAAGTGAATCGTGTTCTGAATGACTGTCCTCCGCAGGTCACTGATGATGAGATAGAAAATGAAACCGAGGAAGTTGGAGACAACGTTGGGCATGATGTAGCAAATGGTTCTCAAATTACCTCTTCCATACCCTTCTGCAATATCTTAGGCGGTGATGGGCTTGCAAATTTTGAAGAGAATTTTCGAAATGAAAGTGCCACTGATAGCATTGGTGATGAACTGCGAAAGAGCCGCACTTCCAAAACGAAAGATGATCTTGTATTTTGTGTGAAAAAGTACCACATATTTTCCCATTACAACTTCACAATTAAAGAATCTACAACATTGGTTTGGTTCATCTCGTGCACGATGGATTCCAATGGATGTAAGCGGTTTTTGCGTGGTCATTATAGTAGATTCGACGGGATGTGGGTAATATCTAAGCTTGGCGATCCACACTCATGCATCAATCCATCTATCAGTCAAGATCATCCCCAACTTGACTGCAACTTTATGGCACGAGAGGTTCTCGACTTTGTGAAGGACAACCCAATTGTTTCAGTTTCAACTCTTAGGACCCATATCAAGAAGGTACGCAAGTATTTGGTTACGAAGAAAAGGGTTTGGGATGCGAGAAGAAATGCAATTGTAATCATTTGTGGTGAATGGAATAAATCCTATGCAGATATGCTACATCTGTTACATGCTTTGAATATATATAATTAAATAGACTTGTTTTGACAATTACCTGAAAAGAGTTGTGTATATCGTGCATGCATATCTGCCTCGATCTCCCACGTCGCCTCTTTGACACCATGTCGGTGTCGTAACACAATGACTAGAGAAATCTCTTTGTTGCGAAGCTTTTTCGCAGCACAATCGAGTACATGCACTAGACTCTCCTCGTATATCAAGTTTGGCTGCACATCAAGGTTCTCGTAGCTGATGACGTGTCAAGGGTGGTGCACGTATTTCCTCAGGTAGGATATATGAAAGATATCGTGTATAGCTTATAGGTGTAGAGGAAGGGTTACTTGATAAGTCACCTTCCCAACACGAGCAATAATCTCTATGGTCCAACATATCATGGCGCCAACTTCCCACTAACACCAAATCTATTACTCCCTTCATGGATGATACTCGTAGGAACACTCAATCTCATATCTATATGTACAGAAATTTCATCAGTATTAGAGATT
The DNA here is from genome assembly GCA_037367405.1 of Ottelia alismoides. Taxonomy (NCBI): domain Eukaryota; kingdom Viridiplantae; phylum Streptophyta; class Magnoliopsida; order Alismatales; family Hydrocharitaceae; genus Ottelia; species Ottelia alismoides. The sequence goes on along the minus strand of JAZKJV010002114.1, from coordinate 86,793 downwards.
AAGTTGAATATTGACAAGTCATATTTTAATGTATTAAAAGAAGATGATCGGATTACCTGAATCTCCAAACCTCTTCTGCGACGATCTGCATAGCTTTTCTGGCGGCTCTGTGCCGTCAGAAGCTTCCGCCTTACAAGATCAACAACCCTCGCAGTCTCCTCTAAGAGATCAACGGAGTAAAGAGCGTGATCACCTACCTCACATCAACTGAGAGGCGTGAGGCATCTCAGCCCGTATAGGGCTTCGAATGGTGACATGTCGATGCTAGAATGATGGTTGTTGTTGTTGTACGTGAATTCTATTAACGGCAGGTGGTCCTTCCAGGACCCTTTTCACTCAAGGGTGCATGGACGAAGTAAATCCTCAAGTGTCTGAATGGTGCGCTCGCTCTTTCTGTCAGTCTGTAGATGGTATGGGAATTCATCTTCAGCTCTGTCTGTAGTGCTGACATGAACTGGTGCCAGTAGTAAGATGTAAACCTTGAGTCTTTGTCAAACACTACCTCACGTGGCATATCAAGAAACTGATAATGTTCTGCACATACAATCTAGCCAACCTAGATGGAGTGTAGGTCATGCTGACAGGTATGAAATAGGCCGACTTGGTCAATCTGTCAACAACGACCCAATAGTATCGTGGCCACCTGGTGTCCTCGGCAGTCCAGTGACAAAATCCATACAAATACTCTCCCACGTCTACTCGAGAATGGGGAGAGACTGTAATAACCTTGGTGGTCTCCCATGCTCAGCCTTAACCATCTAACAGGTCAAGCATGTGTTAACATGATGTGCCACATATCGCTTCATCTCGTCCCACCAAAATGTTGACGCAGGTTCTGCTACATCTTCGTGCTGCCAAAATGAATAGACAATCGTGAACTGTATGCCTTATTAAGAATATATCAGTGCAATTGATTATCGTTGAGCACAACGACACGGCCAGCCTTCCACAAAATGGACCTAGTCATCACAAAATCATCACTTTTGTCCTTAATGGCACGCATGTATCTGTCCCAGATCTAAGGATATGTCCTCTATCCTTCTACTATGTCATCCCAAAGACTACTGAATCGTGGAGGCACGGCAGTAGATAAGGACACACTCTCATGAGGATGCCAATTAGTTAAAGCTGCGAGCATATCTCATGTAAGATCATGAAGACAATAATGAGAAGTTAGAGGACTTTTTCAACCAAGGAATGGCATTACGACTATCTTGTGGACGTTGAGGCAAGGTCAAGAAGGTAGTGGGCCTTAGGATGCATGCAACGTTCACAAATGTGTTTTTAATGATCGCATATGTGACTGCATATGCATATTTGGTACCATGACGAAAGTGTATACGCCATATGAATAATTATATGGTCCAAGCGATCGCATAATCAGGCCCCAAAGACCTCATATGCAGTCATGTGTTTGCTATATATGATGCATAAGTATAGTTGATTATATGTATCTGATGAGGGATTCATAAATGGGAGATCTGGATACATCTTTCTCCATAAAAAAATCGATCTCAACCGCCAACTCTAAGTGATGGATGGGGTAATTTCGCTCATGCGACCTTAACTGACGTGATGTGTAAGCAATCACGTGACCTTGTTGCATCGGAATCGCTCCTAAACCTACACTTATAGTATTTGTAAATACTGCATAATCCTGAGTACCTAAAGGAAGTGCAAAAGTAGGTGCAGTCATCAATCTTTCCTTCAGTGTCTTCAAGGCTCGTTTGCAAAGATGAAAGAGCGTGTTCCATTCTAGAGGTCTAGAGGTCCTTACATAGGAAAAAACCCTAGAGAGCTCAAAGGAGAAAATACATAAATGCCCCCAAGAATATTCTCCAATAGAATATTCCTAGAACATAGAATATCCCCCTATAGAATATTTCTAGCATATAAAATATTCTCCTAACAAATATACTCCTAGCACAGATTTTTTTTCCTAACACTCCCCCTCAAGTTGGGGCTATTTATCAGTCATGCCCAACTTGGAAACAATCCAGGAAAGTTGCTTCTTTGATAGTGCCTTTGTGAAGACATCTGTAAGCTGAAGGTCAGTGTTGATATGAGGAGTAGTAATACTTCCAATCCTGACAGCATCACGAACAAAATGGCAGTCAACCTCTATATGCTTGGTTTGCTCATAGAACACTAGATTCGTGGCAATATATGTAGCAGATTTGTCGTCACGGTGGAATAGGAGTAGTGACAACAATACCAAGTTGTTGCAGAAAAGTTAATAGCCACGTGATCTCGCAAGTAGTCTGAGTCATCGCCCGGTACTCTGCTTCTGCACTGATCTAGATACAACAGTCTGCTTCTTGCTTCTCTATGCAACAAGATTTCCTCCAACCATCATAGCATACCCTGTGGTGGAGCGTCGATCCTCTGGTAAGCTTGCATAATCGACATCAGCATATGCAATAACAACGGTGTACCCATTTGCCTCATAGAAGAGGTCACACCCTAATGATTTCTTCACGTATCGTAGAATCTGAAGAACATCCTACCAGTGACTGTAACAAGTTGCTCCATGTGTTGACTAGCTCTGCTGACTGCATAGGAAATATCTGGTCTAGTGACAGCAAGGTAAAATTTGCCAATCAAGCTTCTATATCGAGTAACATCTTCGAAGATAGGATCAGAGGATGTAAAGTGTTTCTTAGGATCTGCAGGAATGTCAGCGGGCTTGCATCCAGGTAATCCAGCTTCCGTAAGAATGTCCAGACAATATTTCCTCTATGAGAGATAAAAACCCTCTGTAGTGCATAGTACTTCTATACCCAAGAAATATCGTAGTGTACCAAGATCTTTGGTAACAAATACCTTTTGGAGGAAGGCCTCGATCTCTAGTATCCATTTATCAACATCACCTGTGATAACCATATCATCCACATAGACTGCAAGAATCACAGTACCAGTTGTTCATCTTCTGACAAACACAAAGTAATCAGAGGTTGTTCTCTGGAAGCTAAGGGTGTTGATCTTTGCAGTAAATCTGTCGAACCATGCCCTTAGGCTTTGCTTTAGGCCATATATTACTTTGCGAAGTCGACATACATACTCCCCCTCGACTTCATAACCTGGAGGTTGCATCATGTACACTTCCTCATCAAGATCTCCATATAGGAACGCATTATTCACATTTAACTGAAAGATAGGTCAGGCCTTATTAGTTGCCACAGAAAGGATAGTCCTTATTGACCCCATACGCGCAACCGGTGAGAATGTCTCAAAGTAATCCACTCCATATGTCTGTGTGAAGCCCTTTGCCACAAGACGAGTTTTTAACCTGTCAATCGACCCATCCGGTGATTGTTTGATCGTGGAGACCCATTTACATGCCACAAGTCTAGTCCCTTTGAGACATTGCACTAGATTTCATGTTCCCCCTGCTAATAAGAGCATCCATTTCTTCATCCATGGCCTTTCGCCATCCTGAATCCTGCAAAGCATTATGGTGGTCTCTCGGAATAGAATAGTCAAGAGAGCATTTGCATATCGCCTGTCAGTGCAAGATAAACCAGCAATAGAGGTGAAATGAGACATGGGATGAGAAGTACATTGCCTTTTAGTCCTGCGCAGAGCAATTTGAAGATCTTGGGGATCATCCGAGACAGCATTGGAGGAGACACTTGTAGAAGGCATATCATCCAGAAAAAGAGAAACAGGCAAAGGAACATCTGGTGGTGAAGGTATTTGTCTGCGTTTATAGGCAATGGGTGGATGTGGGAGATCTAGAGGGATATCTGTAATAGATTGAGTGAAGAAGCTTGTCTACTCAAAAAAGGTTACATCTACAAAGATATAATAGCGACGTTCAATTGGATCATAACACTTGTAACCTTTTTGAGCACGAGAGTAACCGAAGAAGACACATTCGATCGCGCGAGGAGGAAGTCTGTCTGTAGAGTGAAAATTATGAACAAAGGACACACATACAAAGATTCTCAATGGAAGAGGAAAGGGTGACTCAGTTGGGTAAAGTAGAGAGAAGGAGGCTGATTCAATTAGGTTTGGAAATGGAATTCTGCTGATAAGATGAACAGCGGTCAGAACAGCATCACCCCAATAGGTTTTGGGAAACTTAGATTGAGTAAGAAGGGAGCGACAATATATAGGAGATGTCTGAGTTTTCTTTCTGCTATCTCGTTTTGTTAGGACGTATGTGGACAAAAGGTTTGATGTATGGTACCGTAGGAGGCAAAGAAATCTGTTAGGTCATGTTGTGTAAATTCCAGAGCATTATCATAACGGAAAATTTTTATACCAGATGAGAAGATATTCTTAACTTAATGAAAGAAGATTTTGACAATTTTATTAATCTCCGAACGCTCTTTTAGAAGTTAGACCCAGGACAACCTACTACAATCATCAACAAAAACAGCAAAATACATATGTCCGCTCAGAGTACGAATCGGACAAGGACCCCAAATATCAGAATAGACGAGGGAGAAAGGAACTTCACGACGAGGCTTAGTGCGAGCGTGGAACGACGCTCGATGATATTTCCCGAATTGACATGCCTCCCACTCAAAAGGCTTGAGCATAGGGAGTTCAGGGAACATTAAAGAGAGAGATTTGGTAAACGGATGACCGAGACTCCGAGACGAAGATGTCGGAGAAGAGGATCAACAGAGATGGATGAAGCGCCAGCAAAATCAGAATCAGAAGGAAAATCAAGATAATAAAGATCGTTCTTCTCATGTCCCCCACCAAAGATCTGTCTCGTCCGGATGTCCTGAAAATAACAGCAAAACTCATCAAATATAACTCGACAGTTAAGCTCAGTGCACAACTTGTGAACAGATAATAGACTAAGAGGAAAGTTAGGAGCACAGTGAACGCCAGTAAGCCGGAGTTTGGAGGAAAACTCCATAGTGCCCACATTAGTAATAGGAGAATGGACACCATTAGCAGCCTGAACAGTCTTCACAACAAATGACGACCGTGAGGAGGTGAGAAGACTACCTTCTCATGTCAGATGAGTTGATGCACCCGAGTCGATGATCCATGCAGGAGCAGATGTAGAGGTAGAGCTGGCAATTGTACATGATGTAGTGGCCAGTCTAACAGTAGGAGTAGAGGCAGGATTATCACTGGTAGAGTTCTGTAACAGTTGTCGAAGGCGAGCACACTCAGAAGCAGTAAAGGAGGTCTGACTGTCACTTGAAGACTGACCACGAGAGGTGTCCATAGTATCATAGGTTCCATCGTAAGAGACAGTCTCATAGGCGTTGTTGGAATTGGGAGGCATGCCAAACTTCGCCCAACAACGTTCTGACCGATGATTCATGCGTCCGCAATGAGTGCAAGGTGGATAGCGGGCAGTAGTAGGATCACGCCCACGGCCGTGACCTAAGTCACGTCCCCGTCCAGACTCACGGCCTCTACCTCGGTCAAAGTCACGACCACGTCCTCCTTGGTAGGTCGAGCATCCTCTAGTAAAATGTGTTGTAGTCTCAGCAGATAGAGGAGGTGGAGGAGACTCTAGTTCCTGTAGTCGGCCAAAGATGGTCTCAAGAGAGGGTAGAGTTGCAGCAGTCAAAACAGATCCTTCGCTGGCTTGTACCGTGGATGTAGTTCTCATAAGAAACGATACACTTGCCATTCTATAAGTTCTCCTATCTGTTTGTCACAACAAGCAGGTTAGAAGATAAGGAGCTCCTCAAACAGGACGGTGAGCAGTCGATAGTACTCGATCAAGGATGTATCTCCTTGATTTGCAAACCAAATCCGTGTATAAATATCTGAGAGTCTGGACTCGGTTGTCTTCTGGGAGTAAGTGTTCTCAAGGCTCTCCCATATTGCCTTCGCAATTTCCTTGTAGAGAAGATTGGAGGCTATATTCGGATCGACATTGTTGGTCATCCAAGTAATCACCTGGCAGTTGTCGACGTACTAGGTATCATAGTCCTTTTCTGTCTCCTTGGGCAGATCATTAGTAAGGACATAGTTCTTTCCCTGACCACCAATAAAACCTTGAAGGATCGAGACCATAGTACATAGTTCTAGAAACCCTTGAGTTTGATAGAAGTACCCTGGACCATAACAGAGGAAGTAGGGTACAGTGACTTGGGTTCAGCAGATGACATGGTGGCTGCAAAGGTCAAGAAAAAGTGACATTGATAGTAGTTGTAGTCTTAAGTATCATGTAGACCTAGCAGTACATCGAACGGAAGTCTGACAGGCGGTGCAGCCCAAGGGGTGGCACGGGGCCGCGTGAGGGTGGGGTCGCTGGACGCACGGGGCTGCCTATGGTGGCGGCGCGTGAGGGTAAGACCGTTGAAGGCGGTGCGTAGTCAGTGGGGCAGCAAGGGGCGATGCGGGGCCGCGTGGAGAGGGCGGTGCAAGGCTGTTGGAGGCGGCGTGAGGCCGCGTGGGGAAGAGACGCAGGGCAGCAGGAGGGGGAGAGATGCAGGGCTGGTGGTGACAGTAGGATTAGGTCAGAACACCAGTCTAGGACCATTGCTCTGATACCATGTGGAAAATAATAAAAAGATGGAAGAGCATGTTCTATTTAAGAGGTCTAGGGGTCCATATATAGGACAAAACCCTAGAGAGATCAAAGGAGAAAATACATAAATGCCCCCAAAAATGTTCTCCAATAAAATATTCCTAGCACATAGAATATTCTCCTATAGAATATTCCTAGCACATAGAATATTCTCCTATAGAATATACTCCTAGCACAGAATATTCTCCTAGCAATCCCAAATGAAAGGAACTCCCTTATGTATCAATCGTGTCAAGTAAAGAACTCAGGAAAAACCACTGACGAAGCGTCTGTAGTAGCCCGCTAGTCCAAGGAAATTCTGAATCTGAATGATTGTCTTAGGTTGCTCCCAAGACATGACTGCCTCAATCCAAGGCCCTAAATGTTGGTGGTCACCATTTCGGTGATCGATCGAAATGGAATTTCGGTCGAATTTCGATCGAAATTTCAGTCATTTCGGTCATTTTTTATACTAGCACCCCCATGTTTCGGTCATTTTGGACATATCAGTCGAATTTCGATTTCAATTGTATGTCGATATTCGACAGAAATTAGACTGAATTTCGTTGAAATTTGAGGCAATGCCTCAATCTTTACAGGGTTAACTGCGATACTTGTTCCAGAAATGAAATGCCCCAGAAATGAGACCTGGGACAACAAGAGCTCATACGTGCTCAGCTTGGCATACAACTTGTGCTCTCGCAATGTGTCTAGGACTATCAATATATCATTCGCATGATCCCATCCATTCTAAGAATAAAGCAGCACAATCTCATCGATTCGCCATTCTTCTTGACAAAAAGAACAGGAGTACCCCAAGGCAAGGTTTCCAATTTCGCAAAATTTCGACGAAATTTCAGCGAAATTTTGGTTTCGACAAGGAACCGAAATCTCGAGCGAAATGGCGATATGAGGACAGTTTCTGGTCATTTCTTCACAAATGGTGGTCGATATGGGCGAAATGTCGTCGAAATTTCGTCGAAATTTCGACGAAATATCGTATCGACAGGGTCTCGATACGATATCTGAAAACGATATTTAAACCCTTACCCCAAGGTATAGTGCTCGGCCTCATAAAACCCATGTCAAGTAACTCCTGCAACAGCACATTCAGCTCTCTCAACCGGGTCGGTGCCATGCGTTACAAAGCCATCGAGATAAGTTGTGTGTCTGGTAGTAATATGATCTCGAACTCGACTCTCTCAGGCGGTAAACCTAGCAAAACATCAGGAAACACATCAAGATAATCTGACACTACTCTAATGTCATGAGCCATCGGCTCTTCATCAGATGTCTCTCAAACAAATGCTGAAAATGTGTCACATCCCTAGTCAACCAATTTTCTGAGCTCTCAATACTGAAATGTACTCTATTCTGGAGTCATGTAATATACCATTAAAAGTAAACTCATGTAAGTTCGGAATCTTGAAGACAATCGTCTTCCTGCAACAATTAACCGAGACATGATGAGCAGACAGCCAATCCATGTCCAAAATCAGGTCAAACCCATCGAGTTGTAGTAGCAGACAGTATGCGATCATCCCGTGACCACCAAACAACACTGGTAACCCTCTAACTATCAGTCTTATGATGAACAACTGGACACTTGGCCCATTGATGTGACAAGGAGGATCTAGGGTCTCTGCAACTCTACCTACCGAAGTTAGAAATCTCGAAGCTCATTTATTACTCTAAAATCAATTAGAAATGTCGGCTCTATACGATATGGTTCTCTGTAAGAACAGATATCATAAATTACAATAGTTGATGTTCACGAATATTACTACTGTGCTTTCTCTTCTTGGGATAATATGAAAATTAGTTGCAAATGGTGACATATGTGGTTATTGAATTTGAATGTCATATTCTCATTTCAGACTCGCGACAAGTCGGAGGATTGTCTCTATTCGAGAATTAATGCGATTGGAAATATATGTTATGCCTGCAGATCCGAGATACCCGTTTACATAACACTCGTAGTATCATGTTCGCTAACGATCGCATTAGGGTACCGAAAATGAGGGAAAATTTTTGAGTTTCAAATGACATTCATAATTAATTAACAAGCCATAGAACAAACAATCTGTCACTAATTTATTTTGCATTAATTTATATATAAATTACATGTAACTAACAAGCCTAGGCATGTGGTGGAGTAAAATGCATCCTAACTAAGTTCCCAACACGTCCACTAGCTCCATCTAGCAACTATAGTCTCTAATATAAAACCGTATAAGATTTCCATATTTCCCCATCCCGTTTCAAGTCTCAATGATTCATTAATTCTTTGCTGAAAAATTTAATGCTTGTTGACATTAGTACTCACATAATATTTTCGTCCTATAGGATCATAACATCTATACCCTGATGATCAGGAACATGACTAGAACCCTAGATATCAAAGTGAAACAACTCAAACGACTGACTACTATGACGACTCTGGCGACTCGAAAAAGAAGATCGATGGTGCTTCCTTAGCTGACACGCTTCACACTCCAAGGTGATAGGGGAGATACGAGGAAGAACATGACACAACTTATGTAGAGGAAGGTGTCCAAAGCAAAGATGCCACATATAAGGATAAATAGATCTAGACGAAATGATAGCAGCAACAGCACAAAGAGGTTGGACTAGTCTGTAAAGTCCTCTCTGCTCACGGCCACATCCAATCACCATGTCTGTGAGTACGTCCTGAAACACAAGGGAAGACAGATCAAATACGGCACAGCAATTCAAATCTTTTGTAATCTAACCAATAGACAAAAGATTCTTCTGAAATGCAGGAGCATGTAAAACGTTCAGTAGACGCATCGAGGGAGCTAGGACAACCTTTCCCTGACCAACGATGCGTAGATGAACCCCATTAGCAATCACCACTGATCTACCAAGAGGGATAGACCTGCAAGAGCTAAACTGATCTTGATCCGCCCCACATATGATGCGAAGCTTTGAAGTAGCCAATCCAATCTATCACATCTGAACTGCTACAAGTAATACATGGCGTACTCGTAGAGTCTCTGGCAGTCGCTGCGACATCAGACGATCCTACAACTAGATGGGTGGCATAGTCATCATCTCTCTCAATATAGTAACAATGTCATCAAATTATGCATCATGAGACGAAGCTGGAGAAGGCTCTGTCTGCTCAGCTACATGAGCAGACGTAGGGTACCCATTCTTCAGATAGCATGTCTCCTCCGAATGACCTGGACGGTGGCAGTGTGAGCATGGGCCACGTTGACGTCCTCCACCTCGACCACAAGGCTCTCGCCCGCGAAACTGAAGTACCCCCTCTGCCACAAGAAGCAGCCAAAGTAGAGGGAGTCGAGGCCGCGATTGTAGATGATGTAGTAATCATGCTCAACCTCTTGTATACTTCCTCCATTTGAGGTATCGTCTCACCAGTAAAAAGTTGAGTACGTGTTGCACCATACTCATAGCCAAGTGGCGACAGAAAAACGCTTATCATTGTGGCATTCTGATATGCTTGTTGCTGCTCTGTGATGGTAGTAATAAGCATAAAGCTATGCAAACGCTCAAACATGCCACGAAGATGCGCGAAATGAGTATGAAGCGGTCGACCATTCCGCTCGGTCGAGAAGATGTCATACTGTAGCTGTAGAATCCTCGCTCATTTTTGGCTTGCCAATATGTGGCAACCAAGATGTCCCACATAGCCTTAGTTGTGGGTTGATTGACAATGTCATTAGCAATCTCCATGCTGAGCATCCCAGATAGCCAGATCCTTGCATATGCATCATCTTGCTTCCACGAAGCATTTACCCTAGTCTTGCCCGTTGGCTCGGGTTCTGTCAGAATGTGCTCCTTGTTATGGCATTGCATGAGGTGTGAAACTGCTTGGACAACAACTCGTAGTTGGTCCCATCCATCTTGACGATGGGAGTCGGGCCCTTGAATGCACCAGACGATGAAAAAACGTCACCCATGTTGTCTGACATGATAAAAAGAATGCTGAGCAGATTAAATCCGAAACAAGACCCGGTAATAGACTATCGTGATTGAGTCTACACAATCATATGGAGGAGTGGTTGTATGTGTAGACTCATACAACCATCCCCTGCAATCGTTGAAGTTTAGGGATGGAAGACGAGATTTAAGCACCCAAAATCACGAACTTTGGTCGAAATCAAGCCGTCTATTGCAGGAAGCAGCAGCCCTCACCTCAGGGATGCAACGGCGCACGGTCGCAAGCACCCAGGCAGTGGCCCAAGGCAGCCGGTTGTGGCATGGCGGCGTGCAGCCGGCTGTAGCGACCACCTTGGAGTTAGTCCCAGCCCTTGGGTAGCCATGGACAGGGTGTTGAGGTTGATAGCGGCAGGAGGGTGTCGCTAGCGGCTGGAGGGTGTCGCAGGTCGGGCGGCGGGAGGGCGCCTCAGGCAGTTGGAAGGTGCTGCGAGGGTAGCGGTGGAGAGAGAAGATTTTGGGGGCTAGCAGGTAGGGTTAGGGTTTTGGTGAGATATGAGAACCCCTGTCTAGGACCGTTGCTCCAATACCATGTTGGAGAAAATGAAATGACTTGTTATTCATGAGACCCTAGGGCTCTCTTATATAGGAGAAAGGCCATGGGTTAATTACATGAGAGGTATATAAAGAAAATAAAATAAGCAATAACCATAAAATGTTACAACTATCTCAACAATGGCCCTTATATCGCATATATCAGTCATATCACACATATCATTGTTAGTTCCGATTTTTAACTGATAGATATTGGAAATGAAGATCATCTAAGTTCTTAAAACAATAAATAACTTGCAAATTCACACGTATATCACACATATCGCCCATCCATACCCTGTATATCTTACATATCAGTCATATCACACAGATCGTTGTTAATATTGATTGCTGGCTAATAGATATTGGAAATGGAAATAAAATAACTAAGTTACCAACACTTAGAACACATCTTTTGTTCATAAAGATATACGAGACATTTGATTCTAAAATGTAGATAATGTTTAACGAGACAATGTTCCGTTCATAGAAATAATTGTTGAAGGTTCTAGTGAGTTATAGAATTACTTACAAACTTACAATAAAGATGCATCTATTTACGAAAATAAATGACATGTTATGCAATAAAAGTAAAAGATATTACCTACGCCATGAGATGATAATCAGAATCAATATTTGTGCGGCAATCCGCATTGCACCCCCTTGTTTTCTCTCGTAGTGCATAGCTGACTCAATGGCAACAACAACAACAAATCCTTTCCCCACATTAAGTAGGGTCGGCTACATGGATTCTTTGCCTTCATTCAGAGCTACACTGGGTCATTCTCAGGCTTAGATTAAAAAACTAAGATCCCTTCGGATACTCTTATTCCAACACTTCTTGGGTCTTCCTCACCCTCTCTTAGGTGTCTTAACATCCCAAACTTGCATCTTCTAACTAGTGCATTAATCGAACTCCTTTACAAATGGTCAAACCAACTCAAGTGATTTTCTCTCATCTAATCCTCTATCAGAACTACACTAACTTTCCTTCTATTACATCATTCCAAATCTGATTTTTACATGTATGACCATACATCCACCTTAGCATTTTAACTGCTATTGTCAGTCTATGCACATGTCTATCATTCATAGGCCAACATTCAAACCATAACGCATAGCAGGTCTCACAGCTGCTTTGTAAAATATATTTTAAGCAAAATCTCCATCGATTTCCCAATTATGTTGCAAAATAGATCGCAATCATCGCTGACTCAAAGAACCCACAATAATCCTTGCATATCATGTACGAGGACAAGGCCGTGTAATCCATGACGTATTCATGTATTGATGGTCATCGATGCCTAACAGTATCACGAGATGAGGATAAGGATAAGCAACATTGGAGGCAGTATCACAAGTGCCACAACTGATGAATCTATGATTCACTGCTCTAATTAGTTGAAAATAAAGTTGCATCCCGAGTAACTAAGTGCAGTTAAGCTTTTATATTTCATAATTAGCAATCATACATGTGTAAATAATTTACATAAATTAGCATGTTCATATTGCATCCATATATTCACTTGTAAAATATCATAACTTCACTCATTTTTAATTAATTCATACTAATTCCAAATTAAATAAAACATGCTCCATTGGCGTACATATAACACATATTAATCATTGAAAAGTCCTAAAATATACTATGTATGTAATACTTAGATTTAGGGTCCTCATCATGTATTATATATGTAAGGACTTTGATTTATCATTTTATGTATAAAATTAACTATTTTTTTATTTATTTATTTTTCATTTCTTTTGTTTTGTGTTTTAATTTAATTTAGCATAAATCAAAATCCAAAAGTCCAAAAAAATAAAAAAAGCAAAGAAAACCAATTGTTCCGAGTTTGTATATATAGTTTGTCCATAAGTCTCTATCCATTTATCTTTTATTTCTTCATTGTCAAAATTCAAAAAAATAGATTCATGTGTAAATACATCTCTTATATTTTACTTGATTTTTTCTTCTTTAATTAAAATCTAAAAAATACAAAATACAAAATCTAGGTATTTTATATAAATAAATACCACCAAAAGTATTGGTTTGTATAGATGATGTCTTTTGGTCTTGGTCCCTTCACAAAAGTCGTAGATCTCATCGAGACGAACAACTTTCATGAAGTTTTTAATTTAGGGGCATTTGCTATAATATTTATATTTTATCATATTTTTTATTCAGAATTTTCTGGTGGCAACATGTGGCAGCCTCATGTGCCACCACGTGCCACCATCCATCTCAAGCCGCACAGATTCTCCACCATTGGCTCGATTTCGATCCAACGATCGGTACCTCTTACCCCCTTCCAAAAACCCTCCATGTGTCCAACCTTTGTTTATTCGATCATGGCCAATCGAACGGTCATGACTCCATACCTCCCAACTTCCTCGACGAATTCCCCCTACAACCTCCGATCAACGCCAACGACTGCCAAGGTTCGGAAAGTCGGTATGCGGTATTCATTCGGTCAGGCGGTCCCGAGCGAGTAAGCGGATATGCGGAAGTATATGTGGAAGTATATGCGGATTATGTGCTTTGCATTATTTAAATAAACAATATTAAAGATATACATTTAATTCTGATGTCAGAGACAAAAAAAAGTACATGTTTCCTACAAAAACAAACTTTTAAAAATAAAAAAAGACACCACAATAAAAAGCAGCATAGTTCATTTAGATATCAAAATATGTTTCTGAATGTAGAATGTTCAAATATATAAAGTTATAAACCAACTTCTAAATTCTATATCTTCAAAATTGATTGTTGGAATATCATCATCGCTTTCTGAATCACTCATAAATTATTCTTCTTCATCCAAAGTTGGCAAAGCTTCCGCATTCCTTTGGCTCCTCCTATTCTCAACAAATTCTTCTGCCCCACTTGCTTCTGCAACCAAGTTCCATGTGAGCCCCGACCCTTGGAAGATTTCTTCTTCTTCTTCACTGGCACCAATCCAATCCATAACACGTGTTCTATCCTTTGAAACAAATGGATCTCTCCCAGCTGGTGATCGACGCTCCTTCAGCTTTGAATTGAATTTCACAAAAACCAAATCATTCAATCTCTTGGTTTCTAGTTTGTTCCTTTTTTGGTGTGAATCTGCATTAAGAATATATAAAATTGATCAATTATAAATTATAATGACTCAATGAATATATACAATTGTACATCCAAATAGTGAAACCTATACCGCTGCAAATGAGCTCCAATTCCTGTCACGGCCAGAAGAAGAGGATGTCAGTTTCAAAATTCTCAAAGCCATTTCTTTCAAATAAAGTGTTTGAGAACCATATAGCAACCACCAATGAGCTACAAGAGATTACATAGTTAATTTCTTGTAAATAATAAATCTAACTTAAGAACTTTAACGTCGATAATATGCTTGAGATATATTACCAGGATTGAAATCATCATCATTGGTGGATCATTGTCTGACAACCATTGACTTTCCAAATGCTCCATCTCCCCTTCGGTAAATATAAATCTCTTTCTTCGTGATGGCATCCTGAATCTCCAACTCAGGATAAAAAATCTCTACGCATTCCATTAAACTATCAACGATGAAGCTATCTTTAGAAATTACATTGCTATCCCTGTAAAAAAAATAGGGATTGAGATAAAAAAATAGGGATTGTTTTTTACCACTTACACTCTCCACTCATCAGAAGAGAACATCAACCGTAATTTTTCCTTCTTGTCCATTATGCTCTGTAGTGTAAGGAAAATTGTGGCAAATCTTGTTTGCTCTGGCCGAACAATTTCACCTGGGTGAACTGTCTCATCAAGCTCAAAGTCTTTGCACGACTGTAGATAAAGAGAGTGAGAGTTCTAGCCTCAGTGATGCAATTTTTTATCTTCGATTCCTTGCCAATCTCCTCAAGTACAAGATCAATGCAATGAGTCGCACATGAAGACCAAAATATCCTTTGAAATTTGGTCTGAAGAAGCCTCCCAGTTGCCATATTTGCAGAAGTATTGTCAGTAACAACTTTTACAACATTGTCTTCTCCAACATCCTTGATACACTCCTCTATCAGAGAAGAGATGTATTCAGTCGTGTGAGAATCAGCAGATGTGTCAACAAACTTCAAGAAAGTAGTGCCCAAGTCACACTTCACACACAAGTTCATAATTCTCCTTCCCCTCATATCAGTCCATGCATCGGTCATTATTGAACAACCATTACTCTTCCACGATTCATTGTGACACTTTAAATATTCCTTTGTTTTATCCACTTCCTCCTTCAACAAAGTTTCTTTAATTTCATAGTATGAAAGTGGTTTGTACCCGCTTCTGTATTGTCCAATTGCATCACACATTCAGATAAAGGAATTCTTGGTCACCACATTGAAGGGAATATCAGCATCATAAAAGAATTTTGCCACAAACTTGTTGACGCGTGCACGCTCCTCTTTGGCTAAGGCCTCTTTAATCACCGTCTGCCGTATTGTTGCACCCAAAGACACATCATCTTCAAAAACACGGGGACTTTTTGCATCGCCTCCTCCTTCATATAGTTGGTTAGAAGATCTGTCAGATGCTTTGATTGTTACTTCCTCTCGTAGTTCTCTCATACTAGCAACTTTCTCATTCTTCTTCCTCATAATATCTTCTATATAATCTCTAATTTCCTTCTAGACATCTCCATCAGCCTTTGGACATGCATTCGTGTTTCCCTTGATGTGTGAGAGATGTTGTTTCATTCTATCGATGCCTCCCTTTATGACCTTGTCGCATAAGCGACACGTAACCGTGTTCAAATCGGTCCTTTCAACAAGGTATGCATATTTCCACCCCGGATAAGTAGAACCGGGTGGAACATAGCAGGTAGATTCCGTCGTAGTAGGTGTGGAAGAGGTGGCCATGACAGCCGACTTAAACATGACACAAAAATTATGTCTCATTAAAAATAAAAAGTACATAATGTAATACATTTATCGAAAGGGACAATTTAATTACAAAATCTATCTTGAATATAAAGTGTCAAAAGCCGAAAAAACTTTGGCTTACTGGTAATTGTTGGCAAACCAAAAGCAAACAGGCCTCAATCTGATGATTAAAAAAATCCTCAGACTATGAGTTCCTTACGGCCACAAATTCAAACTCATACTTGTCTAAGAACGTAGATTGCCAAGACAATATACTCACATATTATATTTTCTCACTTACTAATTTAAGAAGAAAGGCAGGCGATTCTCGACCACATTTGACTAAGGGTTTCGTCCCCTCGCAACTCTACATCTAGCACTCAAACAACTATAACACATAGTCATCGTGTTTTCACATTAGTTGTGGAGCTCACGATACCATGGGCTTCCAAAAACGTCCGACCACTCGATCGAACGGGTCAGATCATTTTCTCATCAGAAGGGTCCACATTGATCTCGAGTCTCGACCGTCCGGCTTTCACTCACAATGTTGACCGCGACAGATCACACATCAATTCATACTGAAAAAAATGGTACAAGTAATCCTAATATTTTTTAGGGTTCATGCAGAAAATGTATATATATGGGATTTGTGTTTAATTAATTAGTAAATCAACTTGAGTGACTACCACGTGATTTCTGTTTAAATAATTAGCAAATACAAGGATGCAACATGCAAGTAATCCCAGGAAAAGAATAAGCAAAATAAATTGAATGGAAAAATTACCCAAAGATATCAGATGTATACTGCCAGAGTCCCAGTGATTAGAGGCTGAAGATGCAAGCTCAAGATACTCACAGAGTCCCAGGAGGTGAGGGCGAAGGCGCAGGTTCAAGGCGGAAGGCGGGAGGAGGAGGTGAGGGCGAAGGCGTAGCCATGCAGGTGCTTGCGGTTTAGGGTTTCGTCTGCGCATGCACCTGAGGGCTTTGAGCTTTCCACCTGCGCCTGAGGGCCTGAGGAGCTTTCACGAATCACGACGGAGGAGCTTTGAGCTTTCACGAAGGGCCGAAGGCGGAAGGCATCAAGGTTAGGGTTTCGTCGAGGGAAGAAGTCGAAAGGGAGAGGGGAGTCGAAATAGCAGAAGCCGGAGATTTGGGGCTTTCTTGTAATCGGATCCTTAAATGGATCAGACGCATATAAGACCGCATGAACGGCCGCATATGCGGTTTATGCGCCCCGCTTGTGCGCTTGGCCCGCATATGGCTGGATATAGCATATGTAGTTCGGTCGGGTGCCCGTATACGAATATGCGGCCGCATGGGCCGCATTTATGAACCTTGACTACTGCCAGCTCTTATGTCGTTGACGAACCCTATCCTATACCCAACCCTTATCATATCCATTGCCCTAACCACTACTAATCTTCAAGGTAACCCTAATCCACTCCTCCGCAAAACCCAATCACCACCCCCACGTCGCCGCCATCCGCCATCTTCAAGAGATCAGCCTCGACCTCAGCCACTAGCCCCATGTGACAGCAAGGACTTACCCGCCTCGAGGCGACGACAGGAAGTTCACTCCAGCGAGATCCACAAGGTACTACCTCTTCATCCTTGTCGAACCCAATGACCTTGTTTATACTTATACCGGTATGTCTTCAATTATTGTTGAGATCAACAAGGTTAAACATCTTCACACGAAAGCAAGCCTTCACTTGAAATAAAAATTTCTACACCGGAACAATAACCCTATCTTAGGTGACCTTGAAGATTCTTTCAATTCCAGGAAACAAACTAATCATAAAGCAATACACCTTCAACACACTGGTGGCTTTAAATTAAAGCCCTATACCAATGTGTTGATTACCCATTGCCTTGTATCTATTGCTATCTCATATACACTGGCATTTATGTCACATTTACCAGAATATGATAATTATTTAAACCTAATATGCATATTTCCATCTCAATCCCGTCTATATACTTTGTACAACATAAAGTGGTCTGAATCAAACAAAACAGAAGACACATACGAAAACCTCAAAAAAAGGAAAGATTTTTCTTTGAAAAGCCAAATGATAATTGTTAGAGTATGTGTCATTCATATGTAAGATAGGTAAATGGATCCTTCCAAGATCCATTTACTACATCCAGACTTTAGTCCCGCGTCTACCGGTTGTGGGACTTGGAAGGTCTGTGGAGGCTATATAAGAAGCCCCAGACCCCCTATATCCAGTGAAAAAGTGCAATGCATAGATCACTCCTTTGAGGTGTTCTCCCATGGTTTCATCCCGCTCCTTAGGGAGTAGGTCCACGTAAAATTCCAATGTTTATTCTTGTTTATCTTTATTTATCTTTGATACGCTTCCACATTATATTTTCTAACATGGTATCAGAGCGGGTTGTTCTTGATTGTTTTTTAAAGATGTATTCTTATGTTCATGGTTCATCCGAGTTTCGGTTATCAGAAGTAATTTTTGGGTATTCTTGAAAGATTATTCTGAAGTTTTGTTCCAAGATATGTTCATGTTCCAGAAACTCCAGGATTTCTGAACAAAACCCCAATTCAGTGGTTGCTTGAAATCTGGTGAGGGTTCGTTTAGAAACCCTAAGAACGATGCATCTCCAGCAGCATATGGCGGCGCAGCATCCTGGCGGCGCAGCGTCCTGGAGGCAGCATTGCCACGACCTCCTGCAGTGTGCCACCCAAGTGACGCACCATCGCCGTCATTCTCCT
Source organism: Ottelia alismoides (assembly GCA_037367405.1). Taxonomy (NCBI): domain Eukaryota; kingdom Viridiplantae; phylum Streptophyta; class Magnoliopsida; order Alismatales; family Hydrocharitaceae; genus Ottelia; species Ottelia alismoides. The sequence goes on along the minus strand of JAZKJV010002114.1, from coordinate 68,173 downwards.
CAAAGGTTTCATTCTCTCCATCGTAGTTCTAGTTCCAGTTCCAAATCCGAAAAAAAAATTGATGAAAGAAGAGGGGCTTGCCGCCCTCTTCCCATTTCCAGACAACAACCCTCAGGCAGTCGCATCTCCTTCAGGCAACCTCGCGCGCATCCAGGTGGCACGCTTTAGGTGGCGCGATTCCCAGTCTCGTGTTGGCAGCGACGGCCTCCTCTCCCCTCCAGGAAGCATCCATCCAGGCAGAGCTTGAGGCTCAAAGAACCTTGTCTTGCGCTCGCGTCGTCTAGCAAGGTGGCAGCGAGCATGCTCCAGGCAACGATGAGTCGCATCCTCCTGACTCCTTCGTCGCTTCAAACCCTATCGGGGATGGCAGCGCAAGCGACATCTTTCGAAGTGCAGGGCTCCCATCAGGGGCAGCCTCACGAGAGAAGGGTTCCCAAGTGGGGACCCTAAATAAGGCCTAAGTGAGGCGACGGATTGTAAAAAATGTATTTTTTTTCTGTTGCCATTGTAAAGGCCTTGATGGGCCAACGAGGAGACTTTTTCAGACTCCATTATCCAGCGACCGTGGACTCCGACGAGGATGTCTCCACGGCTTTTCCAATTCGACCCCTGAGAGATGGAGCAGTTGTCCGCAATATTGTGGCGGGCCAGAGTTCTTTAAGTGGAGACTCATTTCCAGTTGCAGCGACTCTGACAGGCATAGTACAGAGCACATGCTCTCCGACAAGGAGAGTCAGTTTAACTCACACTCCAGCACGTTCGTCCTCCTCACCTGCACGGCATGAGAAGCAACATCCTCGATAGTAGCTGACAGTTGTGGGCGTTGAGTTGATATTGCCTATAGTGTCGCGTATTGTGAGTTGAGATTTCTTTCTGTTTGTCCAAGCTGAGCATTGCATGCTCCAACTTGAGGGGGAGTGTTAGAGTATGTGTCATTCATATATAAGATGGGTAAATGAGTCCTTCCAAGATCCATTTAACACATCCAGAGTTTAGTCCCACATCTACCAGTGGTGGGACTTGGAGGGTCTGTAGAGATTATATAAGAAGCCCCAGGCCCCTATATCCAGTGAGAAAGTGCCATAGATCAACCCTTTGAGGCATTCTCCCGTGGTTTCTTCCCGCTCCTTAGGGAGTATGGTTCCACGTAAAATCACGATGTTTATTCTTGTTTATATTTATTTATCTCTGATACGCTTCCACATTATATTTTCTAACAATAATTATTAGATATTACAAATCATCCAAATCCATTTAAAGGAAACTGATAGCAGCAAAACAAGTAAAATATAAAATTATGATAACACCTCACACTAACCTACCAGCATACCTTAGCAGATGCTAAATCTGCAGATGCCATCCTTTCGTCTGTTAGATTAGCCAATACTTCAAAAATATAGCTGTCTTTCATTTGATGCAACTTTTGAAGAAAAGTTTCAGCCTTGGAAGCATCAGAAAAAGAAGTTGCCATCTTCACAAAAGAATAGGAATTTGTTTGCTGCTCCTCCTCCGACAAGTACTCCTGTACTCAAAAATATGAAAGAGCGAAGAAGTACAATTCATGTGTAAATGGAAAAGAAATGCTGGTTTGGCTGACTCAACATGATTAAGATGCAGGAATCACAAAAAAATCAATAAATATATTTAAGTTAATGCAAGCCCAAGCAAAAATGCAACAAGCAAAAGTATTACGAACGCATGAAGAACTAAAAGATAAAACTTTTTTGTGGATTAATGTTGAAGGAACAAAATATGTGCCAGTGTTAAAAAATATAAACAGGTACAACAAAGCAAAATTTCCAATTTAATGTAGAACCAAAATGTTCAAATTAACAAAAAGGTATATTTTTTACATTTTACTGGTATATGTGGGTGAATGTCTCCGATTTGTCTAAGAGCTTCCGATAAAGACTGCTAGGTTCCTACTGCAGATTTTTTTTTCTGATTAAGAAAATGGGGGAGCCCTCCTGAGGTGGGAGTCACCGCACCAAAGCATTGCTAGGTTAAAGTCTGCTAGGTTCCTACTGCTGATTTTCCGTTAAAGACTGCTAGGTTCCTACTGCTGATCATCATGTAAAAAAACATTCGGTGTAATGTAACGATGCACGCTGCCATCCTCAACCAAACTAAAACATTATACTTGCTGTGTGTCATTGTTCGCACAGTTTGCTCAGGGAACATGACATCCGCATGTAGATCCTACACAACACAAATCAACTCCTAACTCATCATCCTCAACTCCTATGGAGGTCAGCATCCTAATCCCAAGGCAGATCGTGATTTTCGACAACCTCTCAAATCATTCCTATTGTTAATCAACAAGTACATGATTTTGATTGGCCTTTCATCAATCACTCCTCATTCAGCCGACTCGCACTAGAAAAAATCACTTCTCCTTCCTACACTCTCATTGGTCATCGACTTGACTCCTTGAACTCTCTTCCCACTCTCAGAACTCTTAGGCAGCCCACCTCACACTCGAACCCTCCGAGCATTTCCTTCTCTGTCGGGCTCTTTTCTTTATATCTGAACTCGAAAGATAGCCGTTTCCCTAATATAATAAGTCGTCACCACCTGCGAAAGAGGATTAGATGTCCAAAGATGCGTCAAAACATCAACTTCTTCCTTCTTTACCACAACAGGATGAGATTCTTTTAGAAAGAAAAACAACCACCTCTACCATCACCCAGAGTGAATGATAAGGATGAAGGAAGAAAGAGGAGGGATGATTCTTGCGGTGATTATCTAAAAGCGTTCGAGCAGACCATATATATTGATGTTGGGGGTCAGGGGAAAATAGCTCAGTTGGCAACTTCGGGAGGTCAACTCAAGAGAGAGGTCGAACATAGGTCCAGTGCAATGGAAATCAGAGTGATTGGAAATCGCTATTCTTATGCAATGATTTAACACTAGACTTTCCTCGAAAAGCTACGTCACGTCAAGAGAGATCTATGAAAACTCCCAGACAAAAAGTGAGAAGATATCTATGAAGAAAACTCTCAGACAACGACCTAAGGGTCCAACACACTCTCCCGATACATAGATAGGTCAGAAGTCAGGAAGCGCTTATTTAGTCGTCTGGTGGAAAAGTAGATGAAAGCACCACCTAGGATTATAGATAGAGAGAATGGTGTCCGCTACCTTTTATCCCACTCTCTCTATTCCTGATTAACATCACTATAGGAACAACATCAAGAATCTAAGACGCCCTTCTCACTTGCTCTCCCCCCTCCAGAAAAGCATCGTATCATCTACATATTGAAGCAGCAGGATAGAAATATCCCCACTGTAGTAGCCCTCGCACCACCCAAAGTCCGTATTTAACTTCATCATGATTGTTAGAGCATCAGCCACAATCAAAAACAAGAGAGGAGCAAGAGGCGCCCCTGGAGTACCTCTCGTTGTGGATGGAAGAAACTATCCTTCGAACGACCATTCAGAAGAACCGCATAAGAGGCAGTAGTAACGCATCGCTTAACCCAAGAGATCCATATATCAGGAAACCCCCTCTTTTGTAGCGAAGCCCAGAGGAAACGGCAATCCATAAATTCATACGCCTTAGAGAAATCTACTTTCAAGAGCAAGCCCCTCTTTTTTAATTCGAAAAGGGGGAAACATGATATGATGTCCGCCTCATAAATATATTTGTTAGATATTACGGTAGATTATGTTCCATATTCCATTGTAACCCCACAGGTATTTATGTATTTTATCCTTTGAGCTCTCAAGGGTTTAGTCCTATATAAGGACACCTAGACCTCTTGAATAAACACCTCATCATATTCTCTCATCGCTTTTCCACATGGTATCAAAGCAGCGGTCCTTAACCGATGTCCTGACCTATTTTCCACTGCCACATCCAACCCTAAGGGCCTGTTTGGTTGCTGGGTTGGACTGGGTTGGGTTGGACTGGGTTGGGGTGGGTGAATAGTAATCTGTGAGGAGGAAGTACCCTTGTGAATAGTAACCAGGGTTGTGCCAACCCAGTCTAACCCAGCAACCAAACAGGCCCTAAGTGTAATACATGTTTTGAATGGTCTTGAGTTTTTATAAAATATCACTATATATACTATGTTTTGGATGTTTGCAAGTGTTATTTCAAGAAAATATTGGATTGATAGTATTCACACTTTACGGTTAACATAGTCAATAGATTCGTCTTAATGCAATGATTTTATTGAAACTTGTTGTGTTTGTATCAGAGACCATCTTGTATAAATATGACTTCAAAAGGTTCTCTGGAATTTTGTAGCACATCAAAACATAGTACCACATCTAGTAATTTGGAAGTATGGTAGTAGCTTATAAATAGAAGAAGCTACTACTCGTTTAGGGCCAGGAGGTTACAGATCTATGCTCATTAGACTATAATCATGTCATTAAGACAAATTAAGCGTGATTAGTACTAATTGTCCGTCATTAGTGATAATTACTCGTACCCTGTTGATTCATCCCAACAAAATGGTGTGGCGGAAAGAAAGCATCGCCATCTCTTGGATATTACTCGTACCCTGTTGATTCAAAGTTGTGCTCCTATTTCTTTCTGGGGGGGTGCTGTCCTTACTGCATGCTATCTGGTCAATCGAATGTCGTCCTCTGTCCTTGGAGAGAAGATACCCATCTCTCTTTTTTTTTTAGACAAGAAGCTATTCTCACTGCCTCCACGTGTCTTTGGCGTTGTGGCGTTTGTCCATCGTCTATCTCCTGGACTTGACAAGCTCTCTCCTACAGTAGTCAAGTGTGTCTTTGTTGGTTATTCCAGAACCCAGAAGGGATACCGGTGTTATGATCCTACAACCAACAGGTACTTCGTCAGTGATGATGTCACTTTCTTCGAGTCGGTTATGTATTTCTCGCCAGCTGAGGACAGAATGGTACCATCCACTACCACTGATGATATTTATGTTCCACCACCACCTACATGGAGTTCGCCTGAGTACTCCCCTGTGTCAGTTCCTATGCCAGCACCACCTCCACCACCACCTCCACCTCCACCCATTCCACGGCCAATCATATCACCGTTCCCTAAACATTATACGCGTCGGTCAGGTCCTGCTCAGACGACAGATCAGCCAATCACTACGCCTCAGGTATGTTCAGATGGCGTTACTACAGACAGGTCAAGTTCGGTACATATGCAGGATTCCTCATTACAGGAAGACACAGATGATGATCTTGATGTTCCGATTGCTATTCGGAAACAGAGAAGGCAATGTGCATCCTATCCATTTGCTTCACAAGTTTCCTTCCACCGGCTCACAGGTGATTTTCATAAGTTTGCCACAGCATTGTCTTCCGTGGATATACCACGGACATACCAGGAAGCCTTGAAGAGTGAGTGCTGGAGATTAGCTATGGAAGAAGAAATGAGGGCCTTGCAGTCCCGTGGCACGTGGTCTTTGGTTCCTGCACCTCCTAATGCATCCGTTGTGAGCTGCAAATGGGTCTTCACAGTCAAATATCATGCAGATGGCGCACGTTGGATAGGAACAAAGCATGCTTGGTCGCCCGTGGGTTTACACAAACATATGGCCTGGATTACATGGATACATTCTCTCCAGTGGTGAGACACTCAACTCTCCGCATTCTCCTATCTGTTGTTGTGGTTCATGATTGGAGCATTTCTCAGCTAGATGTCAAGAATGCCTTTCTGTACGAGGACTTACAGGAGGAAGTCTACATGCAGCAGCCACCCGGGTTTACTGCTGAGGGGGAGAAGCATATGGTCTGTAGACTTCACAAGGCGATATATGGCCTCAAACAGAGTCCGCGAGCGTGGTTCCAGAAGCTGTCCAATCTAATTGAGCACCACGGATTCAAGAGATCAAATGCTGATCACTCGTTGTTTGTCCAGAAGTCCTCGGTAGGTACGGTTGTCATTATGGTCTATGTGGATGATATTCTTGTTACAGGAGACGATGTTCAAGGCATAGAGAGGGCGAAGGCATTCCTAGGTCATCAGTTTGTTACAAAGGACCTTAGAACCCTAAGATATTTTCTGGGGTTGAAATTTGCAAGGAATGTACATGGTTTGGTGATGACACAACGGAAGTAGATTACAGAATTCCTGGTTGAGACTGGTATGCATGGGTGCAAACCATCAAGCATCCCCATGGACCCCAGCATGAAGTTGTATGATGGTGATACTGATGAAGTAGATAAGAGGAGATATAGAGAAATGGTGGGAAAACTCCTCTATATTACCATAACCCGTCCAGACATTGCATTTGCAGTTAGCCGGGTAAGTCAGTTTATGGAGCAGCCACGACAGGTTCACATGGATGCTATACACATGATACTGAGGTATCTAAAGTCTTCTCCAGGGTCAGGGCTGCTATTCAGAAAGGGCGCAGACTTATCCATCTCAGCGTGTGCAGACGCAGATTATGCAGGATGTCCTAAGGATAGAAAATCAACCTCAGGGTTTGCAGTGTTTGTTGGAGGCTCTCTGGTTTCTTGGAAAAGCAAGAAACAAACTGTGGTGACAAGGTCCAGTGCGGAATCCGAATATAGGGCCATGGCTCAAGCCAGTACGGAAATGATGTGGGTTTGCTCCGTATTAGAAGATCTACATGTAGTTGTACCTCTACCTATGAAGCTTCAGTGTGACAATCAGGCAGCATTGTTCATTGCCAACAATCCAGCTTTCCATGAGAGGACCAAGCATATTGAAGTTGACTGCCATTACACCAGGGACCTGATCCAGAGAGGATTGATATCCACTGCACATGTTAGCTCAGGAGATCAAATTGCCGTTGTATTCACCAAGCCACTGCTCAGAGGACCTTTCCAGAGATGTTCATCCAAGCTGAGCATGATCGACATCTATGCTCCACCTTGAGGGGGAGTGTAGAGATAGTTCCGAGAATTATTATTAGTTTATGTATCTTGTTGCTATTTCTTTCTCTTATTTAGATGTCTCTGTAATTTACCCTTAGGGTCTCTCCCTATATAAGAGAGCCTAGGGATTTCCATGAATGATATATCGAAGACTCTTTTTCCAACAATTATTGTCCACCTTATAAACAGAGTCTCATCTTCATCCCTAAATAGCTCCACTCCCTTTGGCTTACTATACCCAAATGACTCCCCCTTTCCTCTATCTCTGCGGATTTTTGGATGCACAGCTTTTGTTTACAATTTTCATATTGTCGACAAGTTATCTCCAAGTGCGATTAAATGTGTTTTTCTTAGTTATTCTCAAACTCTGAAAGGGTACATATGCTATGATCCTTCTGACCATTGCTACTACATATATGTCGATGTCACCTTTTTCGAACAAACTAGCTTCTTTACTCATATTGTGTTAGATATACCAATAGATCTTCCTCTTCCACCTATTGTGTATAAAAGAAGACAGGTTTCTACCCTTGTTTGTGTTTCTCTACATGTTCCTTTGTTGCAGGAGAATATTCCATCTTCAAGTGCTCCCACCAACACTGCCGCAGATGATCCTCAAGAGCTTCCCATTGCTCTGCACAAAACTATGAGGCAATGTACACTCCATCCTATGTCTCATTTCACATCCACTGATAGCTTATCATGTTCTGACAAAAGATATGTGGATGCTCTTATGATAATTTCTCTTCCAAGAGACCATCATAGTGCACTGCAGGATTCTGGATGGCAAAAAGCTATATATGAAGAAATAGGCACTCTCAATTCTCGAGGGACATGGGATCTTGTACAGTGTCCCAGGGAACCAAACATGTTGTATGCAGATGGGTCTTCACTACAAAGCAGTCTCCAGACGGCTCTACTGATAGGCTAAAAGCAAGACTTGTATCGAAAGACTTTACACAAACATATGGAGTTGACTACTTTGAGACTTTTTCTCCTGTTGCAAGGATGGGATCCACACGGACTATCCTCTCAGCAGATGTGAACAAGAGCTAGTCTATCTTTCAATTAGATGTCAAGAATGCTATTCTATATGGCGATCTCGAGGAGGAAGTCTACATGATGCAACCTCCAGGTTACGAAGTCGAGGAGGAGTATGTGTGCCGACTTCGTAAAGCAATCTATGGTCTAAAGCAAAGCCAAGGGCATGGTTTGACAGACTAAGTACAGAGATTGGCACTCTAGGTTTCCGAAGAACTACATCTGACTACTCTGTTTTCATCAGAAAACGGTCAACTGGTATTGTAATACTTGTTGCATATGTAGATGATATGGTTGCTACAGGAGATGATGATAAAGGGATGCTAGAGACCAAGGCTTTTCTGCAAAAGATCTTTGTCACCAAGGATCTGGGGCAACTTCGCTATTTTCTGGACATAGAAGTTTTACGCACCAAGAAGGGACTACATATGTCACAAAGAAAGTATTGCCTAGATATATTGACTGAGGCGAGGTTACTTGGGTGCAAACTCTCTGACATTCGTGCAGAACCAAGGAATCACTTTACCTCGATTGATCCTTCCTTTGAAGACATTACACGATACATAAGCCAGGTTGGCAAACTTCTGTATCCCACTGTTACTAGGCCAAACATATCCTATGGTGTGAGCAGAGCTAGCCAATACATGGAGAAACCTTGTTATAGCCATTGGCAGGATGTTCTTCAGATCCTTTGCTACCTGAAGGAATCACCTGAATGTGGCCTAATCTATGGGACAAATGGATATACTAATGTTGTTGTATATACCGGTGTTGATTATGCAAGCTCGCCTGAGGATCGTCGCTTTACTACGGGCTATGCTATGATGGTAGGAGGAAACCTTGTTAGTTGGAGGAGCAAGAAGCAGACAGTAGTCTCCCGATCCAGTGTAGAGGTAGAATATAAGAATATGGCCCAAGCTACATGGAAATTACTTGGCTACTGATTCTTCTACAAGATCTCAATGTTGATGTCACCACTCTTGTTTCTCTATACTGTGATAATAAATCTGCTACTTACATTGCTACGAATCTTGTATTTCATGAGAGAATCAAACACATTGAGATTGACTACGATTTTGTTCGTGATGCTATGCGAGGAGGCAAGATTGCTACATCACATCTCGACAAATCTTCAGCTTGATGACATATTTACAAAGGCCTTATTAAAGAAGCATCTTTCCTGGATAGCTTCCAAGTTGGGCATCATCGATGGATATGCTCCAACTTGGGGGGGAGTGTTACATATTATAGTAGATTATGTTTCATATTCCATTGTAACCCCATGGGGGTATTTATGTATTTTATCTTTTTGAGCTCTTTAGGGTTTAATCCTATGTAAGGATCCCTAAACCTCTTGAATAAACACATCATCTTATTTTCTCATAGCTTTTCCATAATATTAATCAAAGGAAAGGATACAAGGAGACTTACAGTAGCCAGGTGTGAACTCAAGCTAGCTGCGAATCCAAGTTACCCATTTACACAATGTTCGCATTATAATATTCGCTACCGATCCCATTAGGTTACTGAAATTTAGGGAAAATTTTCGCGATTCGAGGTGACATTCACAATTAATGTAGACTATCAACCACATAAATAACAATGTGTCACCAAATTTACATTTGCATTAATTTCCATATAATTAACATGTAACAAAAAGGAAATTACATTATATACATACATCCCAAAAATGGGACAGAAGAGAAAGAAAAGCAAATACATTATGATGTAACAAATCTAAACATGTGTATCGCAAGCAGAAACTGCGGAACTCAGCACCCACACTGTCAGTCTACTATATGCATGGTCTCAAATTTCAGCGAAATTCGGTCGAATTTCTGTCGAATATCGATATCCAGTCGAAACCGAAATTCGACCGAAATGACCGAAATGACCGAAATATGGGGGGTTCTAGTACAAAAAATGACCGAAATTTCGGTCGAAATTCCACCGAAATTCCATCGAAATTCTGTTTTGGTCGATACCGAAATGGTGACCGAAACCGACATTTAAGGCCTTGACTATATGTATGTAAATCCCCAGATCACCCATCACCCCATAACTTTCCGTATATAACAATTTCATATTTTAATTAATAACCCATATATAGGATATTATCTTTTTATCACTTAGAGATCATGTTGATGAATCTTGGTATTGAGGATGATGAGTCTCTGATTCGATCTTTATTTCTATATAATTTCTCAAGTCTAGCGGATAGTTTGTGATCTTGGTCCAAGTGTAACCTCACACTATGACTCTAAGGCGTAAAGAATACCTTAGGGAGTTAGGGTTGGGGTGCCTCTGTAGGCATGCGGTGGAGTATAAGACATCCTAACTAAGTTCCCAATACGTCCACTAGCTTCTCCTGTCAGTCATCTGTAGTAGTAGTTCTAAGATCTAATTAAATATCGATGATTGATGATTGATAATGGTTGATGATTTATGTACCAAGCCCAATTGTAACCAATTCAGTTGTAACCAAACTCAATTGTAACCAACTCAGTTGTAACCAACACCATTGTAGCTAACTCAATTGTAATCAAACTCTCAACTGCAACTCATCGCCAAGACCTATTAGAGGAACGGTAACCAAAACTCAAGCGGTGAAGAAGCCTCCTAAGAGACCCTTCCGTCTCGCCATCTAAGTGGAAGTGCGGTCCAGTAGAGGGCTAGGCCTACTCCAAAACTACACCCCTGAGACGAGTGGGAGAGACTTTCCGAAAAAGTCACTCCAAAAACCAGCCCGACCGGTACGGGCAAACGAGCTCGTGAGAAAAACTTAAACCAAGGGCCCCCAGCCTAGGTACCCTAAAACAGAGGGTCGACGGAACTGATCAACAATCTGGATCCCAATGAAGCATAAAAACACTGCGAACTCGCGTAAAACCGTAAAAAGGACTAGGATTGTAGACTCGCGTACTAGGCGGCCGCTGCCCTAACTGGGCTTTCCATCTCCCACCTAGCTGAGGGTCACCACGCCCTCGCACGATCAGATGTAAGGATCACCATGATCTGCACAATTAACTATCATCACTGATACTCATAATCATCAAGTATCCGAGTCAACATCCATTAGTTAAAAATAAAAATGTATTTTCAAAGAAGAGGTTCTTATCTTCTTGTTGTAAAGCTGCACTATTGCGCAGATTAAACACGATCTTTGACATGTTAGATTTCATAAGAGAGACGAAGGAGTCCCCCTTCTCAATAGTATATGAGGCTACAGAGTGAATCCTCTTCCAAAAACCTGAAATAAAACATTTAGCTCGTCTAAGAATAATAATGTAGTGACCCCAACCGTGATCACATTCAAAGCCATAGATAAGGCATTTGCAAGAGTGGAAAATGAATAATAAGAATCTGAACTAATTAGTATGCGTTAAAATGGGACTCAGGAGCGAATATTTTTGACCATCTGAAAGCTCCCGTAAAGCAGCCAGATCTTGGACCTCAAAGAAACTATTCCGTGCTACCTGTAATAGAGAGGAAAAGTCGTTGAATACAAATTCTCGTAGCAAAAGCTGCTAGCCTTGGTTATAATAGCCACTTGTGTTGCTGGGTGTCTTCAACCCCAAGTTTATTGCCAAGATTTGCCATAATATCTTTCGAAGATAGCCAAGTAATAACTCTAATGGCCCTTAAATCGACCAACAACTTGATCACTTTTTGTTCATTGGTAACATTATCGTTGATTTTAGAATCATAAAAACTATTATGCCCCAATAACAACTGGAAATTGATTCTACCTATAAATGTTACAATGTCTACTCTTTTTCGGGAAATAATGTCATGCAAAAACTTCTTATTGTTGATATACAAAACTTAATATTCTCTTCCGATTCTGGCTCTCCCTCCTTTCAACAATGCACACAGAATTCAAATGAATCTGGGTTCTTCAATATAATGAAGAGAAATGATGAATCTGCCTAACTAACACATAAATCAAGACCCTTCTATAAATGCCCAGGGACACATGAACCTTTCCTACCATATAGTTGCATTTCAGAAGACCATCATCATTGGGAAGAGTTTTGAGACTGCAGAGAATAAAGGGATGCCAAATGTATGTGGAACTTTTGTCTACGTATTTGGAGCAAATTATCCTCCAATTTAACTAAAATTCTGATAGTGATTGTTCTAAATATGCTACCAGGTGATGCTGCTAGTTTTTTTTTTTGCAGAAGGAATTTGTTTTTCATGTGAATGGTATATGGCCGGTTCGGTCCACAGAATAACATGTGAATTGACTTCTGCATCATGTGGTCCAAGAGAAGCTTCTTCCTCAACTATCAAATGGTTGGATGTTAGTGATGAGCTACGCTGTACTTGTAATTTGCCAAGAATAAGGTGATTGGATTGAAGAGTACTGTCCTTTCTGTGAGTAAGGATAAATGACTTGACCCAAAAAATGCCACTGTAAAAAAATTGAATTCAGGAGATATGGATCAGGTTTCCTCTTTTTAATTGGCAGAAAGTCTGACACTAATTACCAAACAAGTTCACATAACCTTATCACTTTACAGTTTCCATTTTAGATATGGGACTGATTCTTCAGCGTGGTTTGCATTCAACAGAGATCTGTATATAATCCAGGATACCCAACAAACCAATCAAGCAAACATAAAACAAGAAAAATCATTGAAGGAAGCACAACTCAGTAACTCTCAAGACAGAAAGAGTGATCAGCAAGCTTATCAATCTTTAAATAGGGTGGTGCTACTGAGGCGCTCAGGGACGCGTACAGGCATGTGGCTCGCGCAGAGGGGAGGGGGGTCCAGCGGCGCCTAGGGGTGGTGCAGAGGGTTGTTGCGCCAGCTGCGGCTTCCGTGCCACGCGATGAGCCACGGTAGACCCTGACAACGGCTTGGGTGCCGCTCGGAGGTCTATGGTGGTGGCGGGGGTCGTGTGCATGGGTTGGCAGCAGTGCTTTGTTAGTGGTGGGTGGAAGGTGGGGGATAAGGCACAAGTGGGGTACTAGAACTCCAGTCTAGGACTGTTGTTCTGATACCACTGGGAGAAAACGATCACTTTCTTATTCATGAGGCCCTAGGGTTCTCTTATATATAGGAGAGACCCGTAAGGCAAATTACATAAAAGAACGGAAAGAATAGAGAATACATTAAAAACAAAAGATAAATAATATTTCAACATTTTAAAATTAAAGAAGAAATAGAAAAAGGATTTTGTTTCATTATCCCTCCCTTATCAATCTCCCTTTCTCTTTCCACCTGCTCTTCGTGAGAAACCCACCATGATGCCTCCCTCAATCTCATTGAAACTCATCCCCTTCTCTTCCCAAGTCAACTATCCACGCCATCACCCCCCCCCCATGCCCCTCATATTCCATGTGATGATTTTCATCCATTAACGAAACTAACCCCCCCCCCCCCCTCAAACCAACTCCATGCCCCCGCCTCCTCCAATGGTTTCCATATAAGAGAGTTCAAATAAATTGGTGAACTCAGTAAAAGTGAGTAGCTCATTCTAAGTAAGGAAGATGAAGCAAAATGCATTCTGAACTAATAAGAGATGCACTGATTGTTATGGAGCCGAGAGGTATTTCTCGTATTGCAAAAGGAAAACAAAGTCAAGCATTCGTGAGATTGTTGGGAAAGCACCAAATTTAATTCAGTTATCAAAAGCAGATACCTTGGTCTCACGAAAAGCAAGATAACCTCGCATCTCTAACTGCAACCTGCATGAATTTACATAAGAAATGAAATATTGATAAAGATAATCTTTATTTTATGGGAATCATGAATTGTTACGTTTGATATTATTAGAAATGGAAGAAATGCAAACTAAAGAGCCCAAACTAGATACCGTAATCAACCATACACTCCCTTGTGTCACTTCTATTGGCATAATTTCTCGACATGTGGCCTCTAAGTTTTTCCTCAATCCCCAAATTTTCTTGAAAGACTCAATCCCCACAATATCTCATCAAAAAAAGGACACTCTTCTTTATATATAGCAACACCATATAAGTGGTCCAGTTACAATCCTAGTGGACCTCAAAAGGTACTGCCACCCTCAGGAATTTAAATCCTTGCAAATTTATTCCACAATTGGATGATCCATAATTAAAGAAATGCCCTGCTACCTGCGCTTCTGGGATAAGATGGCACTCAGAGCTCTTTTATGGTGCATCGAGAAAAAGGAGAAGAAGGCAATCCAGTGATTCACTCTCTCTTCAGTAGAAAGATTTGCTGGAAATAAATCATCTGCAAGGACAAGTTCCATGTTTTGGGGCCTGAAGATTGCATTCAATGTCATTCTATTTCACACGAAATTGTAATCCTGCTAAATCTGATTGGCTGTAGATTAGAACCTGAATTCTTTACATTCTTTATCGAAACAGAGGGTTAAAATTTTAGATGGTATCTTCTCGAAGTCATCAGAAAATAGTGCTAGACCCTCAGAACAACTATTGCAGTATAAGCAATATAGTTTTAGTAGTCTTTGCACGGCTTTCTTTCGAACGGCAGCCTGAAAAAGAAGCTGAGTCAAAGTGAGCGGTTAAGATCAACTAAAAACCTTCTACAAGAAAATCCTCCAGGAGTTTCTCAACCTTCTTGTCACGAAGCCTCTCTGCAGCACGTAACATTAACGAAGATGGAAAAGATGTGAGATTGCATGCAGCCAAGTCACAAACTATATTAACAGCTTGAGTTCTCACTTTATCATCAGTATCTAGAAGTCGTTCTTCAAGAGCAGCTGCATGAATAATAGACAGGAAACAGACAACATAACAATCATAGTGATGTACTGTGCAGGAAATTACATTGTCAAACCTGGTAAAATAAAGAAAAGGAAAGTGTCTCCTACCAAGGATTTCAAGCGCAGCACCTAACGACATATTTGATGTATAGCAAGGTTGAGCACATTCGATAGCATGCATTCTCACTTCTGCAGATTTGTCAGAAAATCTCCTTAGGAATTCTACAAATAGAGGACGGTACTCTACAGCAGCATGGAGTTTTGAATGTGAAAATAGCTTCCCAACTAGCTGAACTGCCTTAATACGAACATCCACCTGGTCTGTCTGTTGATCATCCAGAACATAGCTTTGTAAAAAAATTAATACTATTACATAAAATCAGATGTGGACTGAAAGTTTAATAATGGAAATAAATGGCGTAACATCCGAACAAGTCACGTACTACCAACTCCAACGTCAACTTTGGAATGACAGAACTCAGCATTTTGGGAGCATACTGAAAAATCATAAAAATTGTCTCATGATAAGATTCCTTAAGCTCAAATCTCACAGCATCCCTTTCCAAGATACTAGATAATAACAATGCACATATAAAAGGCTCCAGCTTTTCTGCAGTACTCTGAATAACAGAAACAGCAAGTTTGCAGGAAGCTGAAATTTTTCCCTGCAAAACAATTGCTTAAAAGTTTATTTATACAATAGAAACGCCTTCATATGAAAAACACTGTTGTTATACTTCTTTAAATTATAAATTGTCTACGATCTCCAAAATTCTCAAAGATCCTTAAGATAATCTATGAGATAATCTGAGATCTTCGTAATTCAATTTTTTCCACGTTTAGTTAGTAATTTCAGTAGACTGCATCAGGCTCATGAAATGTATGGCCGGTAGTTTGTAATTTGTTCCATCCATCGTGACTATTGGCGCCGGACATCGAAAGACGCTTGTGGAGGAAGTATCGACCTTGTTTTCTGACACGATGCCGAATCCAAAGACTGGAGCTTATAAATCAACGACAAACTTGTCTACACGGACATGGTTGTAGTGATTGCAGATGTAGACTTAATCCGCAACCATTCCCATCAATGTGAGGTGTGGGTATATGTCCTAGGGCAAAAGGGGTGATTTATCAATCTGAAATCACCCTAAAAACCTCAAAATCAGACCGCATGTGATCACCCAATCACCGGTATAGTATCCTAGAACACGCGGTAGTGCGACAGCGCATCCCCCAACCGAGGAAGGAGCGGCACCACCAACAAGAGGGCGGCAGCAACAGCGGCGACAGTAACGGCAAGAGAGGTAGGGACAGTGGCTATGACAGCACCGGCAAGAAGAGAGTGGTGGTGGCGGCTCGAAGGAGGGTGGCGGCTACGGATCGGGCAACGGGTGGAGTGTGAGAACTCCGATCTAGGACCGTCCCTCTAATACCATGTTGGATGAAAAATGATCTATGTTATTCATGAAACCCTAGATCTCTCTTTTATAGAGTCCTAATAGGTAAATTAGACTAAAGAAATGGAAAATATACAAACAGTGTGAAAACATAGAAATATGTCTACGGTGGTGTGTGCACCAATCATTAATGCTTCTAGGACAGAAGGATTAATTAAAAGGATGGCTGTTCAAGCCTAATGGAGATGATGTTCACTTATATTTTGCGAAAATAATAGGAAGGATTAAAGGTGTTTCCGTTCGTTTGCAAGAGTTGGCTCCTGATGACCATGCTACTGTGGCTGGGAACTTGGATCTCGTTAACGGTGAACCTGCGAGCGGGGATACTACTGATTGCGTGTCTTCCGAGACTTCGTCAAGGGGGGAGAATCGTGGTCGATCAAAACGTTGCAGACCTTGGAGACGGCCGAAGTCGTGGAAATCGTGTCGGTGGTGATTTCTGAAGAGAAATTGAAGGTTGTGGCAGCATTAGGTGATGTTTGAGTCAAGGGATTAACATCAGTCCCTCAACGAAGGTTCTGCCATGGAATGCCAGACCTCTGGGTGACCCGGATAAGCGGAGATCAGTAGGGTCTCTACTAGTGGATTGGAGGTGTGATGTGGTGTAAACGTAGGATTGGAGGTGTGATGTGGTGTGACTGCAGGAAACTAAGCTTCACTCTGTGAATTCTATCCTTTGGAGGTCACTGAACAATGGACTTTTAAATGAGTTTAAATCGTTGGATGCTATTGGCACCGCGAGGGGGATCGATCATCGCTTGGAAAGACTCTCTAATTCAAAATCATCTCCCAAGTAAGGGGAACTCATGTTCTTACTGTCCTGCTTGAACGCTTACACTCAAGGGTCCAATATGCTTTCTCATGTGTCTATGGACCATGTGTGCACCCTATGTGCCCAATGCGTTGGTCAGACCTCAAAGATGCCAGGAGTTCCTATCCCGGTGTGCAGTGGCTTGTAGGGGGGATTTCAACGTCGTGCTTTACTCTTCTGATAGGCCTCAGTCAAGGGGTGGTCAGGACCCAGGCTCAATTGATTACATTGAACTGATTGATGAGATGGATCTGGAGGTGATTGATGCATCTGATACGAAATACACTTGGAGAAGCTCGGGCTCTCGATCTCGAATTGATTATTTTTTATCATCTATTGAACTGCTGGAGGCCTTCCCTTTGTTAAATTCTACAGCGCTCGTACGAGATCGGATCATAAACCTCTTTTATGGGACTCGAGCGGTATCTCCTATCCTAGGGGCTTCTTCAGGTTTGAGAGGGCTTGGATCCAAGAAGAGGGGTTTTGTGAGTTGGTCATCAGCCACTAGCCTTCTATGGTTACCTTGAGATCTGAGTTGGTCATCAGCCACTAGCCTTCTATGGTTACCTTGAGATCTACGGCCTCAGGATTGTCTCAGAAGTTGGTTTCGTTGCACTTGTGATTGTGTGCTTTCAATAAGGAGGTCAGGGAGTCACAAAAGGCCCGCCATGCTGATGCGAAAGCAGAGCTCACTAGAATTAATAAGCTAAAAGATATTAGAGAACTAAATTCTAAAGAGTTATTGGAGTGGTCGACAGTGCAAAAATTAATCATGGAGGGAGACAAGAAAAGTAATATTGATTGGAGGCAGAGATCTCGCCACTCTTGTCTAAAAGAGGGAGGCGCGAGTACAGCTTACTTTTATATAATTGCCAGTGGAAGATGCCGTCATAACCATATTCGTTCGGTGGTGGTGAATGGGACTCGCGTGGAGGGTAATAAAGAGATGGGGAGGGCCATTGCGGATCACTTCCACTATTTTTCTCGAAGGAACGCCTCTAGAACATGGAGGTGGTCAGGGATTGGAGCCTCCACGTTATCTGATCAGCATACAGATCATTTGATTTAGAGTGTGACTGAGAAGGAGGTGAAGGTGGCAGTATGGAACCTTAATGTTGATGGTGCTCCAGGTTCGGATGGGTTTCAAGTGTTCTTCTTTCGAGAATTCTGGGATTTGGTTGGAAGGGATGTGGTGATTGTGGCGAAAGAATTCACTACTACTAACACTGGATTTGACAGACTTAATAGAGTGTTGATTTTCCTTTTGCCAAAAAAGGATGTTTCTAAGAATATTGAAGGCTTCCGGCCAATCACCCTCGCTAATGTTATTTACCTCATTGTGGTGAAGGTCCTGGCTGTTAGATTGAACTGTGTGATGGAACACATCATTTTTCTGCTCCAGTCTGCTTTCATTCCTAGTAGGCAGATTGCCGACATCCTGGTTATGGCATCTGAGATCGTTGCGGATTGGAAAAGAGGTGAGTCGAAGAGAGTAGTGTGGAAGATAGATTTCTCCAAGGCATACGACATGATGGACTGGCGCTTCTTATGGATGGCGATGTCAAGGCGTGGTTTCCCAAACACCTGGATCTCGTGGATGAAACGTTGTGTTACCACGACTTCTTATGCAGTGCTTATCAACGAAAGACTTGAGGGTGGGCTATTCCAGCATCAACGTGGGGTTTAGGCAAGGATGTCCCCTAGTCCCAATGCTATTTGTGATTGCAGCATATATTCTTGCGTGTATAATGAACCAAGTGGTGCAGAATGAGATCTCTGTCGGCTACAATGCTGATGCGATATCTATTCCTCAGTTACAATGTGTGGACGGCACTATCTTCTTCATCAGGGGGGGAAAGAGGAGGCTAAAGGCATGGCTCTAACCGTGGAGATATTTGGAGAACTTCCTGGGTTGGTACTAAAACGTAGCAAATCTACTGTAGTCCCGCTAGGCTATTCGAACTTTGATGCTCATGAATGTTGTGTTGTGGTTGGCTCTGAGAGTTCCCTTTTGACAAGCCACTTGGGGTTTCTACTGACTAATGGTTCGCTAAAGATGGCGGATTGGCTCCCAATCATTGAAAAGCTGGAAAGAAAACTTGCAGGATGGAAGGCATCGATCCTTTTCCTAGGAGGCCGATTGGTGCTAGTGAAAGTGGTTCTCTCAGCTATTCTGATCTACTTCATCTCATCACGTTTGCTTCCTATCGGGATCAGACGTCGTCTGGAGGTTCTCATGAAATGAATTTTTATGGGGAAAACAGGCCAGGATGACCATAGTCTTCACCTGGTTGACTGGGATACATTTACTTTACCCTTCAAGGAGGGAGGCACGCGGATCCAACGCCTCGACTCGATGAATGAGGCTCTTCTTCTGAAGTGGGTCAGCGGGAATTGGGGTAATAGGGATGATCTATGTTGCATACTCATTAGACTTATCTATGGTATTGGGGTTTGTAGAGATATATATTTATGTATTTGTACTCCATTCTTATTTTTTTATTCCCGTGTCTATCAAATGTAATTTACCCATAGTTTCTCCTCTATATAAGAGAGCCTAGGGTTCCCAGCAATAAACAATTCTCTCATTTTTCCCAACATGGTATCAGAGCGACTGATGCAATCGTGCACTCACGGATTGACCCAACTAGATATGCAAACTCAAATTTATTCCGTGGTGCTGTAACAATCCAAGAAAAACTATGAAAATGCAACTTCAAGCACTGTTAGTATGTCACCATCCTTAAATAGGCCAAACAGGGTATTAACTGATTTTATTTTAAGAACAATTACTATCATCTCACAAGAAGAACGGGAATTTAAACTTTAAAAATTATATCATGAATTGCTGAAGTATGGAATATCACCCGAGAACAGCACCAAACTAATAGAGCATTAAAAAAAAGACACCAGTTTTCACGCCCTGGATGCTGGAAATAAAAGAAGAAGACTAATAGAAGAAACAAAAGAATATGTCACTTTATTTATTAGAGTATCTGTAGCAGACTTTCTAACAGGACTGGAAAACCAAAAAGAAACCCAAAAAAACAGAACGAACTCTGAGATTGAGACAAACCCGAGTTCCAGGAGGGCTGCAGCGATAGGAGTCAGTACCCGATAACGGTTATTGGGGAAAATAGGCAGCGGCAAGGTTGGCGGTGGTGTGGCTGGGTGCTGAAGGATGGATGGCAGCGGCTTATTGGTGTAGGCGAAGAGTCACAATTTTTTTAAGCTGTTTCATTTTTTTACGGATTTCAATCATCAAAAAACAATTTTTCGAAATGCATGCGGGTTTTTTTTAATTGCACGTACCCCATTTTTTTCAGCCTCCTTTGGCTTCACATTTTTTTAACTTTAGGGTTCCTAACGGGGAACCCTCTTCTTTTAAACCAGCCCCCCCCACCCGATGGGGCCTCTTCATCTACCGCGGCCTCCTCTATGGGGGCCTGAAGCATCGTGGGAGGCATCGCGCGCTCCAGCGTTGGAATGGCGCCGCCTGCGCCTGCTGTTGTAAATCAGAAAGATGAAGGCTCGCGCGCGGGGAAGGAGGGAGCGCCTCTGGGATGCGCGGGGCACCGCCTGGGTGTCGCACGCCGCGTCGCCTTCGCTGGAGGTCGAGATATGGGATATGCTCGAGATCTGGGATCTGGGATAGCCGCCTGGGAGAGGGGCACCGCCGCACGGCGTCGCCTGGATCGCCGCCTGGGAGAGGCGGCTTTGATGGAGGGCCATTGCGACATGGGGGTTCGCAGGCGGTGCCGCAGTTGCTGCCTTGAAGCACCGCCTGGGCGCGATTGCGTCGCCAGCAAGGGAGGTACGCGCAGGGAGAAGGAACCGCCTGGAGGTTGCGCGCCCTGGAGATGCGTGAACTGGAGAAGTCGCCGCCAGCACATGATGCGCCAAGGGTCTGCGTGCTGGGGGTTGCGCGTCTGTGCGCTTCGTGGAAGATGCGCACCACAGAGGATGCGCGACGGGCTTGCTTAGAGGGCTAGGTCACGCACGATCGATGGATGCCAGTACGGCTGCGCACGATGGACTTCTCGGCTGGAGCCCGCCATTGCCATTCACGGACGATTTAGGGTTTTGAAAAAAAACTAGCATAGAACTGAACCCAAATTCTGAACCGTAGATGAACATAGAAATTTCTTCAATAATATCAAAAAAATCGATTCTCAGCCGATCACAATAGAATCAAAGAACATGATGAAATCCTCGAGAATCGAACCCGCTCTGATACCATGTTAGAAAAATCGGAAGCGGAAGCGGAAACATGGAATAAAGATAAAGAAATATGAACAGAGGGATTTTACGTGGAACCCTATGCAGCAGCCTCCCGGTTTTTCTGTTGAGGGGGAGTGTTTGAAGGTTTGCAAACTTCAAAAGGAAATCTATGGCCTCAAACAGAGTCCTAGGGCATGGTTTTAGAAGCTCTCGGACTTAATTGAGAAGCAAGGATTTAAGAGGTCAAATGCGGATCATTGATTGTTTGTACAGAGAACTCCTAGAGGCGCGGTGGTGATTATGGTTTACGCTGATGATATATTAGTCACAGGTGACGACATGCATGGTATAAAAAGAGCAAAAGATTTTCTGGGACAACAGTTTGTTACTGAGGACCATGGCACCTTACGATACATCTTAGGGCTAGAATTTGCTAGGAATCAGCAGGGTCTTGTGATGACACAACGGAAGAATGTGACAGATATGCTAGTTGAGACAGGAATGATTGGATGTCGGTCGGCCACCACTCCTATGGATCCTGGCATGAGGCTATATGATGATGATACAGAAGAAGTGGACAAGAAACGATACAGACAAATTGTTGGGAAGTTTCTTTATGTTACTATAACCAGACCAGATATCTCATTTGCAGTCAGTCGAGTGAGTCAATTCATAGAACAACCTCGGCAGGTACACATGGATGTTGTATGTATGATTTTGAGATATCTAAAGTCTTCCCCAGGTACATGCTTATTATTCAAAAAGGGGGGGAACACTTACTGTTTCTGCATGCGATGATGCTGATTATGCCGGATGTCCAAAGGATAGGAAGTCCGCGTCGGGCTTTGCAATTTTTGTTGGTAGCTCTCTTGTTTCTTGGCGGAGTAAGAAACAAAGTGTTGTAGTCAGATCCAACGCCGAGTTCGAATATAGAGCTATGGCACAAGCAAGTGCAGAAATGATGTGGGTTCGTGTTGTACTAGCAGATTTACATATAGATGTACTCGTTCCTATGCAATTACAATGTGATAACCAAGTAACCTTGTTCATTGCAAACAATCCGGCTTTTCACGAGAGAACCAAGTATGTTGAAGTGGACTATCACTACACGAGGGACATGATTCAAAAAGGACTTATCTCTACTTCTCATGCCAGCTCATGGGATCAAACTGCAGATATTTTTACTAGGTTTTGCTCAAGGGATCGTTCCAGAAATGCTCATACAAGCTGAGCATGATTGACATCTATGCTCCATCTTGAGGGGGAGTGTAGAGATATATATATTTATGTATTTGTACTCCATTCTTATTTTCTTCTTCTCGTGTCTATCATATGTAATTTACCCATAGGTCTCTCCTCTATATAAGAGAGCCTAGGGTTCCCAGGAATAAATAATTCTCTCATTTTTCCCAACAGGGTTCAATACTCGTTACTTCGTCACCATGTTCCGAGACCGTCGGCTTTCTGGATAGTAATTAGATCGGTGCTCCCACGGTTTCGTGACCTCTTTCGCATGTGCCTTGGGGATGGTAATTCATTTGAGTTCTTGTCTGATGATTGGCCAGGCAATGGCCCATTTTCGTCTAGATTCCCTCGCCTATTTGCTTTAGTTGCCGATGGAGATGCAAAGGTGGTGGAGTTCTAGGTGGACGGTAACTGGATGCCTCGTTTCTTGAATAACTTCTCTGACCAACACCTCAAGGACTCCCTGCATAAGAGATATTGAAAGGCCTGCAGTAGGACGTGACCATTGGGTGTAGAAGCATATTTCTTTCTCGGTCAAGAATGCTTACAAAACAATCACTAGATTGCATCCGTCGAGGACAAACAACCTGATTCGGGATTGCAACTTTATCTGAAAGTTGAAACTATCGAGCAGAATTGCTTTCCTTATGTCGTTGTTCCGTGAAAAGCGCATCATGACTAGAGACCGTTGTGAAAGACTTTTTGAGGTCACATCGAACAGATGCCCTCTTTGTGAGACGTGGATTGAGTCTCTTGACCACTTTTTTTCCAATGTCAACGGACATCCCCTATCAGGCAGGATCTTAATGTAAACTAGCTCTCCGTTCAGAACCTGGAATTGTTTTGGAACTCCCTGTTTAAGGCCAGAGATCGGTCTAGAGAGGATCTTCTTCGACCACTTTCTTTAGTCTGTGCAATTTGGTTAGCTAGAAACAGAGGCCCGAGTCTCTTCTCTTCCTCTCGTTTTATGCTGAAAATGTAATCTTTCACTCTAGGACTCTTCTTGAGTCCTTGCTATTGTATGTCTTTCTATATTTTCTCTGCATCTTTTAATATATCTGGGACGAACACCTTAGCGTGTTTTCCCCTCTTTTGCTCTCAAAAAAAAATAATAGGAATAGTGCAATAAAGTTCATGTTTTCTACGTTTAGAAAGATTAGTTGTTAGATTCAAATATTTTGCTGAAAATTAATACATAAATTGTAGTCAAGCACAACTTATATCTCGCAAAATTTGGAATTGAATCTTTCAAGTATTCTCTATTGTACAAAATTGCACGTATACTATTCGGATGTTATTTTCTTACGTATATGACAGTCTTTTAGTCCATGCCAATATTTAAAAAATAAAATAAGTTAATTTGGATCTTTTTGACTGACCATGCATCCAAATGATTATACTTGATACTTCGCTTGGTGATTGTGGTAGAAGTGCAGTCGAGTTTGCCTACATTAGATTTCTTTGTTGTAATTACATTTGTGAATTTTTAATGGTGGAACCATGAATGAATATAACAGACACATTTGACTTTATCTACATTATTTTTATGATGTTATACATTAATTTCTGTTTTCTGTATAATTAGTGAAATGTGAATGCCAATGACCAGTCTGGATCTATTTTGTTGATAATATATATATAAACAAAGCACATACAAAAACTGCGTACCAACCAGAATAGATTACTCTTTAAAAAGTACCATTAACCCCAAATAATCTTGTAGTAGGTACTTATTGATGTGGATCTTCAAATTGAAATATATTTGCCCCGTGATGCCAATCTGATATAAACTAGCATGGTGAATATACGTACTATAGCAATTATTACCTTCTCATCCTTCAGGAGATTCCTCAAAATTATCTGCACAAGAGACATGGTAACATTCTCCTCTAGAATATGTGTCATGATAGACAGCATGGCACGAATCAAGCTTGGTTGATGATCTTCTCTGATTATAAAACAGCTCAAAATCAGAACAGTGAAAGAGCTCAACAATGCAATAATAGGTCGATCCATATATCATAGATAATACATATATATGCCTACATGTGTAGGTGTAAACATTCATATAGATATGCATTAATACATTTACATACAGATATGCGTTGTTTCATATTCGTTCACAAGTATAGTGCTCTCACTAAACCATCTTTTATTGTGAAAAGGTGATGGGTGATACCCTTGGTAGGTCACCCGTTCATTGTGCCAACTTTGTTTAAAGTCAAAGGATGTTTAATGGAGAGCAATTGGATAGAAATATAAAAAACAGCTTCAAAAAAACACATGCAAGACCATCGCCCGATATGCCAAATTTTTGCACACTATCCACAACTCCCTGGCACATCCGGAAGGCGTGTCAAGAGGAGTGATCAATCAACAGAAGCCCAACCATACTTCAAACATTCTAAACAGGTGGACATTCGAAAAGAAGTGGTTAATGCATTCCATTGATAGTCTTGATGCCTTGCCATTGATAGGCGCACCCAACATGTGTAGTCAACTTAAAGCTACCACTTGCTCCTAGAATGCCCTTTCAAGCTCCCAATCATCCTACTTTTACGCCCCCTTCCATGGCCCTCATGTGTTATCCACCCACAAACCCACCTACAAAACCAAATTAATAAATAATGACTTGAAACAGAAGCCATCAATAGTTTTTGAAGATGTAACTATTGGTAAAAAGTGGGCAGGGGTGGCTTTAACCAGGACAGGGTAACTACTAGTAGCAATAGGGCGGACTCGATATTGCACTCAGGCAAAAGTGACTAGGTATTCATATGTACTAAATTGTAGACGAACATGGACATAGGAGGAAAACAGGTGCTGAGATAATTGTGTAATTCTTTTTACTCGGAAGCAATATTGTGATTCTCGTTACACTGCTTTCATTAATATCAAAAGATTTGTACACGAAACTTCAACATAGGGGCATATGGTCTTGAAACTAGAATGGCCAACATGGTCTTAAAACAAGAAAACTTAACCCTATGCATATGGCAAACAGGGCCTGGGTAAAAAGGAAAACTAAAAGTATTTTTTTTGAAGTCAAGAAGAGGGGGAAGCACTCATAGGTGCCCACCTCAAGAATGCATTAAAATCACAGCTCAAAATTACAAAAGTGGCGGCTAGGAAAACCATGAGTCTAATAAACTTGATACATGTATACAAACATTTTCCTTATAAAACCTTTGGCTAGAGAACAGTAGTGTGTTCCTGGCCAGACAGATGGCTCAGACAGTGGCCACAGAGCGAAGCAGGATTCTTCTCGGACGATGCCTGGTCGCTACTAACTAATCGCAGAAAGAGGAAAGGCTGCCAGTATTGACCCAATCCATATCCGAGCCTACCCGGATAGGCGCTGACACCTGACACGAGAAAAAGAGATGCTCCAAAGTCTCAATGCATGTCCCACACAGAAGACATCTGTCAGAAACTGACCCAAGCAATCTAGCACATCGGTCATGCATCATCAATCTCACTCTCCAAAACAGCCAAAGGAAGAAGCCAATTCTCTCGGTAGGCCAAGGCCCCAGAAGAAACTGCAGTCCCTCACAATCTTTGCCGATTGCGAAGGAGGAGGCCGGCACATCGTCATATAAGCTTTTCTGACAGAGAACCCGCTCCCCCGCCATACCCAGTGGTCTCGCTCCCCAAAGTGTAATACGCGTTTTGAGTAGTTGTGAGTTTTGTAGAATATGACTACACTATGTTTTTGATTGTTATCAAGTGTTATTTCAAGGAAATATTGAATTGATAGTACTTACACTGTACGTTTGACACAGTCAATATATTCGCCTTGATGCAACGATTTCATTGAAACTTGTTTTGTATAAATCAGAGACCATCTTGAATAATTATGACTTTAAAAGGTTCTCTGGACTTTGTAGCACATCA
Source organism: Ottelia alismoides (assembly GCA_037367405.1). Lineage (NCBI taxonomy): Eukaryota > Viridiplantae > Streptophyta > Magnoliopsida > Alismatales > Hydrocharitaceae > Ottelia > Ottelia alismoides. The sequence continues at coordinate 41,941 of JAZKJV010002114.1, read as the reverse complement.
AACATAGTACCATATCTAGAAATTTGGAAGTATGAAAGAAGCTTATAAGTAGTAGAAGCCACTTCTAGTATAGACCCACAATGTTATAGATTATGCTCATAATCACATCATTAAGACTAATTAAGCATGATTAGTACTAGTTACCCGTCATTAGTGATAATTAAGTGTCATTAGCAAAAGTAGGACACATGGAGAGGAAATCATGGGACACGTGTCGTTATATATTCAGGACAAGTGTCAAAACCCAAGAGTACCATGTGTCATCATTCTAAGACTAACATGTGTCCTAGTGTAGCCTCTTACTTGTGCAACAAGTTCTCTCATACATGAGCCATGTGCCATGGTGCATGAATGGCAAGTGTTGCCATGTGTCTTCATACATGGAAGAGAGGCAACATGTGTCTTAGAGCCTCCCTTACATGTTGACACATGTCACACATGTAAAGGGGTTGGGGGCCTATATATACCCATGACCCCCCATACCACTCACTCCATCCCACACCCCTCTCACCACCTTAGAGCCACAAGGTCGTCGAGGTTGTTGGAGGAGCACGATAGGAGTTGCGTCGAAGCTCTGTCGGTGACCGAGAGCGCAGTAGAAACCGTAACGAAGTTCTGTCCGCCATCAAGCCATAGTACTCGATCTAAGACGGATATAGGGGGTATTCACTAAAGAAGGCGATTCCGACTCAAGTTAAATAGCGATCAGGTTAGGGATTCTCAAGCGCTATTTTTTTAAGCAATAATCTTTAACTTTTATAGGGGTTGCGTTAGGTAGTCGACGGCCAACGTAAAAAATAGTCGAATCTTTCAACATGGATTTGAGCAAGAATCCATGTAGCCGACCCTACTTATAGTGGGAGAAGGCTTAGCACATTTAATAATCTTTAGCTTTTATGCATGGTTTTGATAGCAAGTATGAAATAGTATGTTCTAAAGTTTTTACGTACGAATTACAAGTATCAGATAGTAGATATGAAATCAGGTCTTTAGAAAGTATTCTAAATGTCATTTTCAAGTGTTTTATCATGATACCACGTTTTCAAAGCATATAGTTCTTTATGGAATACGAAACATAAGTTTCACTACTTAGACTTGAAAGAAACATGTTTGAACAATCATTATGCAATATGTATCGGTTTTCAAGTCCTTAATAGTTTCCAATTACAAGAATACGCATACTATGACAAACAATTTTATGTTCAAGAATTAGTTGTTATAACTTATAAGCATGAAATATCAAGACTACGGATTATTAGTGGCAAGAAAAGAATCAGAATCAGAAAGTAAGCACCACAGTAGCTATTTTATACAAGTCATGAACTAGCCATTGGTGATGTCATTGGATATGACCCTGAAACAGCCATTAGATATGGCAAACCATTAGATATGGTATCAAGATGACTTTGGGTCCGCATTCTGTATACATATAGGCTTTGGGCCGTATGCAGGGTGTTTTTGGTCTTTGGGACCGTCTGCGCGTATGACTTAGCTTTGTTTCAGCGTTCATGAGCCAATAACTTAGCCACAGTGGTGATTAATGCAAACAGCTTGATAATGATAATTATGTTTCAGTTTATCTTCTTTTGAAGTGATTTCAGTATTCAATTTCAAAACTAGCATGTTGTTTTTATATGATTACTGTCATAAAGTCTCTTTCAAGCTATTTCAAAGTATTCAGCATAAATTTTGGTATGATGCTCATATTTCAGCTTTTAGCTATATGTAAAAAGCTTGAGATCCTTTCACTGGGTCTAAGCTCATAAATGGGTTTAGACTCATCCCTTTATATTATAATTATCTACAGATCAACAGAATCACGACCAGAAGGAGAAGGGACTACTTATACACTAGAAGGAGGTGGTTTTCGTTATTTTTTTGTACTGTATGTTGTTATGTAAGGAAATGTAATAGAACTTGTGTAAGACACTTCTTTGTAATGTGAACTTTAAATACAACGATGATATGTTTGATGAGATTGCCACATGTTACTTTGAGGAAAAAGAAGCATAAAGATCTCTGTCGCGGCACGTTCTGGTTAGCGGGACAAGTCGTGACACAGAGGGACGGCCAAAAATTCTCAGTGAGTCAAGAAGTAGGAGCAGATCCTCCAAACATTGGTCCGAGAAATTAGAACGAAACAAAGACATCCAGTATCCATCAGACCAGCAAGAAGCGACGCGCACCTCCTGATCCTCGGCCAAGGCAAATAGTCGTGGGAAACGATCGCATAGCGCCCCCCCGTCCGTCCAGTCATCCTTCCAGAAAGCAAAGGTCTCCCCATTTCCCAGAGTCAGTCTGAACAAGGCCCGAAGTCGTGGAATGACCGATAAGATCCCCTTCCAAAAAGACGAAGGTCGCAATCCACGACCACTACTCTCTGGCGATACTAATGTTGGTGGAAATGAGGGAACTATTTATTCCATAGAACCCTAAGCTCCCTTATATAGAGAGAACCCATGGGTAAATTACATAAGAGTCCAGAAGAAAAATAGAAAATATGAAATGATACATAATAACATAATATAAATCTCTACACTCCCCCTCAAGATGGAGCATAGATGTCAATCATGCTCAGCTTGGAAGAACATCTCTGAAAGGGTCCTCTGAGCAATGGCTTGGTAAATATGTCGGCAGTCTGATCCTCTGAACTAACGTGTGAAGTAGAAATCAAGCCCTTATGGATCATATCTCTAGTGTAGTGGCAGTCCACTTCGATATGCTTTGTTCTTTCGTGAAATGATGGATTGTTGGCAATAAACAAAGCTGCTTGATTGTCATACTGCATGGGTAAAGCTACATCTATATGTAAGTCTTCTAATACGGCTCGAACCCACATCATCTCTGTGCTCGCTTGCGCCATGGCCCTATATTCAGATTCAACGCTAGACCTCGCCACAACGGTTTGTTTCTTGCTTTTCCAAGAAACCAGAGAGCTCCCCACAAAAACGGCAAAGCCTGAAATAGACTTACGATCCTTAGGACACCCTACATAATCTGCGCCTGCACAAGCTGAAATAGATAAATCTGTGTTCTTTCTAAACAACAACCATGGGCCTGGAGAGGACTTTAGATACCTCAGTATCATGTATATGGCATCCATATGAACTTGTCTTGGCTGCTCCATAAATTGACTCACCCGACTTACTGCAAAAGCAATATCAAGTCGAGTTATAGTGATATAAAGAAGCTTACCTACCATCTCTCTATATCTTCTCCTGTCCACTTCTTCAGTATCATTGTCATACAGTTTCATACTTGGATCCATAGGAGTGCTCGATGGTCTATATCCAACCATGCTTGTTTCAACCAGAAAATCTATAATATACTTCCTTTGGGTCATCACCAGTCCCTGTGCATTCCTGGCAAATTCCAACCCCAGAAAATATCTTAGGGGATCCTTCGTGACAAACTGACGGCCCAAGAATGCTTTTGCCATCTCTACTCCCTGAACGTCATCTCCGGTAACCAGAATATCATCAACATATACCATGATGACAACCGTACCTCTAGACGTCTTCTGAATGAACAACGAGTGATCCGCATTTGATCTTTTGAATCATTGTCGTTCAATTAGGTGGGAAAGCTTCTGGAACCACGCTCTTGGACACTGTTTAAGGCCATATATCGCCTTATGAATTCTACACACCATATGATTCTCCCCCTCAGCAGTGAACCCTGGTGGCTGCTGCATGTAGACTTCCTCCTGCAGATCTCCATATAAGAATGCGTTCTTAACATCAAGTTGAAATATGGACCAGTCGCGTACCACAGCAACTGATAGAAGAATGTGAAGAGTAGAGTACCGAGTCACTGGAGAGAATGTATCCAAATAGTCCACACCATAGGTTTGTGTGAAACCCCTCGCAACAAGTCTTGCCTTGTACCGATCAATACTGCTATCTGCATGGTATTTAACTATGAACACCCATTTGCGGCTAACAATAGATGCGTCAGATGGAGCGGTAACCAGGCTCCATGTACCACGGGACTGTAAAGCATGCATTTCTTCTTCCATAGCCAATCTCCAGCAGCCAATTTTCATAGCCTCTTGATAAGTCCGTGGTATCTCCACGGAAGATAAAGCCGCAGCAAACCTCTGAAAGTCACATGTGAGACGGTGAAAGGAAACCTGGGAAGCAAACGGATAAGACGCGCAAGTACGTTTCTGCTTCCGAATAGCAATAGGGACGCACTGACAAAATATTTCTTGTTTATGGGGTCATAACAACGATAACCCTTCTGAGTCCGAGAGTAACATACAAAGACACATTTGACGGCTCTAGGAGAGCGTTTGTCAAGTCCTGGAGACAAGTGGTAAACAAAGGCAACAGTACCAAAGACACGAGGAGTAAGTGAAAATAATTCCTTATCAGGGAAAATTATGGAAATAGGAATTTTCTCACCAAGAACAGAGGACGGCATGCGATTGACCAGGTAGCAGGCTGTAAAGACAGCATCCCCCAAAAGGTGATAGGCGCACAACTCTGGATTAGCAGGGTTCAAGTAATATCAAGAAGGTGACGATGTTTTCTCTATGCCACTCCATTCTGTTGAGATGTGTAAGCACAGGTGGTTTGGTGAATAATACCTGTTGGGAAAAATGAAAGAGATGTTTATTCCATAAGCCCTAGGCTCTCTTATATAGGAGAGTAGCCTATGGGTAAATTACATAAAGCATACAGCTGAAAATAAAAATAACAGAGAGACACACAGACAACTAATATATGCGTTAACACTCCCCCTCAAGATGGAGCATAGATATCAATCATGCTCATCTTGGGCGCACACTTCTGGAATGGGCCTCGTAGTAATGCTTTGGTGAATATATCGGCAGTTTGATTCTCTGAGGTGACATGCGATGTAGTAATGAACACCTTCTGAATCATGTCACGTATGAAGTGACAGTCAACCTCAATATGCTTGGTCCGCTCATGGAAAGCTGGATTGTTTGCAATGAACAAGGCTGCCTGATTATCACATTCTAAGTTCATAGGAAGTGGTACATCTAGACATAGATCTGTAAGTACAGCCTTCACCCACATCATCTCTGTGCTAGCCTGGGCCATAGCCCTATATTCGGATTCAGCACTAGATCTGGCTACCACCGTCTGTTTCTTGCTCCTCCATGAGATTAGAGAATCTCCAACATAGACTGCAAACCCCGAGGTGGACTTCATGTTCTTGGGACAACCTGCATAATCTGCATCCGCACATGCTGAGATAGAAATCCCCTTTCCCTTCTTGAATAGCAAACCTGCACCTAGAGATGATTTGAGGTATCTAAGTATCATATGTATGGCATCCATATGAACCTGACGTGGTTGCTCCATGAACTGGCTCACACGACTCACTGCAAAGGATATATCGGGCCTAGTGATCGTGACATACAACAGTTTGCCTACCAGTTCTCTGTATCTTCTCCTGTCCACCTCCTCTGTGTCATCATCATAGAGCTTCATGCTGGGGTCCATTGGTGTCGTACCAGGCCAACACCCAAGCATACATGTTTCACTCAACAGGTCCGTAACATATTTCGGTGGAATTTGGGCAGTGGAATTTCGGTGGAGAAAAAGAGAGGTTGAGAAGAAGAACACGCCGGTAGCGCGGGATTAAAGAAGAAGAACGCGGAGATTGCGGGAGGAGAGAGGAGAGAGAGAGGGGTAGAGAATAATTCTCAACTTTTCATAAATCTGAACTGTCTACAAACACTGGACCCTCATCCCTTTATATAGGAGGGATGAGATTACAAAAATAGAAAGCTAATTTAATTCGACCACTAATTATCCTAATTAGACTCTAACTACTTAACCGACAAATTCAAAATTCAAATTGACTACTAATTGAGATCATAGGCGATCCCATTTATTTTAATTAAAGACACGATAATATAAATAAACGTAAATAAAATTAACCACTAAAATTAATTAAAAATTCGGCCCTATTTTCCTGGTCCACGCTGCATCAGAGATGCAACTAAGCCTCCGGTAAATTTCCTCCATAGGAGGAATGGTAGCATTGGCAAGTATCTGAGAGCGGGATGCCTCATACTCAGGATCAAGTGCTGCTAGTAGTACGCCCACCATGGTAGCATTCCGGAAGATCTTCTGTTGCTCTGGAGTCGTCGTGAGTGGTATAGTGCTATATAGTTTCTCAAACATCCCCCGCACGGACGTGTACAAAGAGTGAAGCGGACGCCCATTCTGCTTCATTGTAAAAATATCATGCTGTTATACCATCTTGGTCTCGTTCCGCACCTATGAATATGTGGCAGCCAGAATATCCCACATCGCCTTGGCGGTGGGCTGATGGAGGACATCATTGGCAATCTCCATCGACAGTGTTCCTGATAGCCAAACCTTGGCATAAGAATCATCGGTCTCCTAGGAGGCATAGATCCCAGTCTTCTCTACCGGCTCATCCTCGGTAAGTATATGCTTCTTACCGTTAGACTTCAAGAGACTCGTGAACTGCATCGCCCAAAGCTCATAGTTCGTCCCATCCATCTTGATTATTGGCGCTGGACCTTTGAATGTGCCTATGGAGGGCATATCGACTTTACTTTCTGACATCTTGCAAGAGCCGAAAACTATGGATTGTAGACAAGAGACCGGTGTCTACATAAACTTGATCGGATTTGAGTGCATGTGTAGATTTTTATGCACTCAAATCCATGACGAGATAGTTGCTGACCGCGGGGGGAGGGTCGGGCTGGAAGACACTGGGGGCTGGAAGACGACGGGGGCTGGAAGGGGCCTCGAAAGGAGCGTCGGGATGAGACGGTGCCGCAGAGAGAGAGAGAGAGGAGCAGCGGCGACAGGATGAGGGTTAGGGTTAGGGTTCTGGCTCTGATACCATGTTGGTGGAAATGAGTGAATTGTTTATTCCATAGAACCCTAATCTCCCTTATATAGAGAGAACCTATGGATAAATTACATAAGAGTTCAGAAGAAAAATGGAAAATATGAAACGGTACATAATAACATAACATAAATTTCTACAACTGACACACTGTAAATCCAACGAATAAGCTCAGTGCAAAGATCCTCCGTGCAACCCCAGATCCGGCCCGCCCACTTCAGCAAGAAGGCTTCGTTCAAAGCATCAAGACGCCTCACCCCGAGACCTCCCTCACTCTTCGGGAGGGTGATGGTTTCCCAGTCGACCAGGTGAATGCCGGGAGCCTCCTGACCGCTCTTTGCCCAAAGGAAACGACGCATCGGGCCCTCTAATCTCTTTCTAATCCCCGTCGGCATGAGTATCGTAGAAACAAAGTAAACCGGAATGACAGAAAGAACCGCCTTCAGAAGAACCAAACGTCCTCCCTTAGATAGGATCGAGGACTTCCACCTCGCAAGTATCCCCTCAAGCTTCTCCACGAGAGGTAACCAGTTCGCCAACTTCAACCTGCCAATGGTCAGAGGAATCCCACTGTAGTGGATGGGAAGGTGCGCACAAGCCGTTCTCAAAACATCACTGCAGCGGGCCGCCTCCTCCTCTGAAAGCCCAAAAGGGACCACCCTGGACTTACCGACGTTCAGGGTCAGCCCAGACAACTCGTCAAAGAGCTCGAGAGTGACCGCCATGCCACTGGCCTCGTCGCAACCCCCCTCGATGAAAAAAATGGTGTCGTCAGCGTACTGGAGCAGAGGGATCCGCAAGGTATCCCTCGAGTAACCACAAGTGATCCCAATGCCCAGGACCCGAGCGGTCATAAACGCTAGGACATCAGAAGCAACGATGAAGAGCAAAGGGGTAAGAGGGCAACCCTGCCTAACGCCCCTCTGAGGCTCGAAGAAGCCCCCCTCCGGTCTCCCATTCATAAGGACCGCCATCGGTCATTTATAGCCCATATATCGCACATATCGGTCATATCGAACATAGCATTGTTAATGTTTATTCCTGGCCTATAGATATTGGAAATGGATTTCATTCAAGTTCTTATAACATTAAATAACTTACAAATATACACTTAGATGACACATATAGATCATTTATGAAGACTATGATCCTTATATTGCACATATCGATCATATCGAACATATCGTTGGTATTGTTGGTTGTTGACCTATATATATTGAAAATGAAGTTCATCCAAGTTCTTAGATCGAAGGTTTGAAAAAAAGAAAGGCGGAACGAGGCATTTTTCCTGGAGGCGAGGTGAGGTGTAGCTTCGAGGCGGTCGAGGCGTAAAGCTCAGTTTGTAAAGAAAAATACTTACAAAAAGTATAATAAATATATTTATGATGAAATTATCTTAATTAACATACATGTAATATATAACATTGTAATATATGATGAAATTATGAAGATAAGAACGTGAAAGAAAGGATATGTTAAACCTATCTACTAAATTTCTACCCAATCAAAAATATAATCATTAGCTATAATTGTCATTAAAATATCAAAAACAACATATTTTTCGTTAAAAAAAAGTGTGGTGCATAAAAAATCAGATGTATTTGTTATATGACTAATATATAAAATATGACAACATTGACATGCCTTGAATCTAATCTTTTTTGTCTAGTTGGTATATTACGCTTCTCATTATGTCACCTCACTTAACACTGGTTTTTCTTTAAACTTTATGGATTGTGTATTTAAAAGTGTAATATTAGGAATTTCTTGGAAAAATTAGACAAGTTTAATGCTCAATATGAATACGAACAAACTTAAAACTCCAAGCATTCATCTTGTAAATATGTATCCTAGACAACTATACATTTATAAGTATCTAAAACTACCAATAAGTCAATTTAAATCTTTAAAAAATGCTTTAAATTCCAGAATACGCCTCACTAACCGCCTCACCGCCTCGGCCTTCTGAGGCGTACACCTCATCAATTCCATCTGAGGCATACGCCTCAAGGCTAAAAAGCCCCGCCTCGTTCCGCCTCGACCGCCTCGAGGCTAGCCTTTTAATATCATGCTTAGATCACTAAATAACTTATAAATATACTCTTAGATCACACATATCGATCATCTATGAAGCTTATATCACATATATCGATCATTTCGAACATATCGATATTAATATCGATTATTGACTTATAGATTTTTTTTGAAGAATTAACTTATAGATTTTGGAAATGGATTTCATTAAGTTTTTACAACATGAAATAACTTGCAAATATACACTTAGATATCCATAACACATAATTATAAATCATCTATGATCCTTATATCACTCGCTCATATCGATCATAGTCATTTGATTCAAAAAATGTACATAATGTTTTAAGCAGACAATGTTTCTTTGGTATAAAGATTTATCTATTTACAAAAATAAATGAAAATATTTAAATCAATGTAATATTGTAAAAGAGATTACCTAAAACCAAGAATTCTGTGGAGAAACTGAATCGACCCTCTGTCATGTTGTCTCTCATAGAGGATATAGCATTTTTTAAGAGATATAATTCATAATAATATTCTCTCGGGGGGGAGAATAAGGTGAATTAAAATTGATTGGACACCCCCAAGTTGAAGAACCATTGTATGCACCCTCCTGTTGCACCATACCCTACCACTACGGGGGTCTCGTTGCCCAGTCAACGAGCCTAGGGGGTTGGGGGGACCCAAGTTGACCCCCTTTGCAGGGGTGCGGGGGCAGCGCCCCCGACCCGAAACAATATATATATATATATCATTGTGTGTTTTAATACTAGGTGTAGCTAGATATGTGTTTTAATACTGGGTTTATAACCGGTTCCGTGACCCTCTTTTTTAAGGTACCTAGGCTGGAGGTCCCTCGATTTTAGTTTTCTTTACAAGCTCGTTAGCCCGTACTGATCAGGTTGGTTTGAAGAGTGACTTTTCCGGAAAGTCTCTCTGACCCGTCTTAGTGACGTAGTTTTGGAGTAGACCTATCCATATAATGGACCGCACTTCCACTTAGAGGACGAGAGAGAAGGGTCTCTTAGGAGATTTCATCACCGCTTGAGTTTTCGTTACTTTTCCGCCTATAGGCTTGGCAAGGGTTGCATCTGAATTAGTTACAGTTGAATCTGAATGAGTTATAATTGAACATTGAAATGGATTTTAATTAAGTTTGGCTAAAAGTTGAGCTTGATACAGAATCGTTAATCACCATCAACCATCAACCATCGACAATCAATCGGATCTTAGAACTACTACTACAAGTGATAAGTTAAGCTAGTAGACGTGTTGGGAACTTAGTTAGGATGCATTACACTTCACTGCATGCCTACGGAGGCACCCCAACCTTAAGGTACTCTTCACGCCTTAGAATCATAGTGTGAGATCACACTCAGACCAAGACCACAAACTATCCACTAGACTTGAGAAATCAGTCAGAAACAATGGTCAGATTAGAGACTCATCGTCATTAACACCAAGATCTATCAACTTGATCTCTAGACTGATAATATCATTTGTAAATAACGTATAATCAATAAATAAAAATATATATATAAGAAAGGTCAAGGAGATGATGAGAAATCATGGGGCATACATACAGAACAGTTGAAAACTATTTTTCCACACAGGTAGTTTAGTTAAATTTAAATATCATTGCCTTTCTACTTGCTTTCTTTTGGACACATTGAATTCGGTTATTTATGTTATATGCTAGAATGTAGACAACATTCGTTGACGTCCTTTTGTTCCTTGCATGTTTGGCACGCAAAAAGCATGCGTCGCAGTAGCTGATTGATGATACCGAGCATCCGCTACTATAGCAGACGGTATAGTTGGAGTTTTTATTCAGTTTATGAGGTAAATGATTTCTTTTCTTTTCTATACGTTTTTGAGATATATGTACACATTGTCAGCCTAGTTGTTACATATTGTGTGTGTATGGAAATTAATGAAATGAAAATTTGATGGCGCATCTTGTTGTTCTGTGGTTGTTAAATTAGATGTGAATGTCAAATGCAAACGCGAAAAATTTCTCCTCAAATTCAAGTAGCTAATGCGATCACTTATGAATGTTATATTGCGAATGTAGTACAAACAGGTACCCAGACCTCAGGGTTTTACACTTTATGTTATAAATATACCCTAATCCTATGCCTTTATAGAGTCAAGCATGGAGGAAAGTCTTGATTTGAACTCTATATTTTGGAAGATCAAGTCGATAAGGAGTTCTTTGAAAAGAGTGATGTCGATTATCGATTGAGGAAGATAATATTTTGTTAGAAGAGTTGGATATTGAGGAACCTACACCTTTTCTTAGGGATATCCAGTTATCTGTTTGTCATCTTACTTGTAAGTTAGGTCATCCCTTTATGTCTACTTTTTCTCTTTTAAGAAAGACCCAGAAGTCTATTGCAGGAACCAAGGGTTGGATATGTCTTCCCTCTATTTTAGAGAATTTTAGGTCTTCCCATGTTGATATGGATATTACCTTTGAGGAAGAATGGCATCATTCTAGGTGATTCATTTTCCAAATTGATGAGGATTTTTCATATTCCAATTATGAGATTTACTCTGTGAGGAGGAAGCAAGTGAAGCATAAGGCAGTCTATGATTTCAAACCCCGAAGATTCAAGCATGATTTTTGATATTGAGAATATGAAGTTTGTAGTGTTGTGTTGGGTATCCTTGTAATATTCCTATAAGTGTCAGTAGTGTTTTAATCTGTTGTGTTCTATCTTTGTTCCTAAAGGGTACATGTTCCTCTTTAATAAAAACTTCTTTAAAAATTATGTAAATAATTAACTTGCTAAGTTTTTTATTTGGTATTCTTCCCTGACACTTTCATTTTACACTTAAGGCTTGTTGAGATCTTTATCACTTGATTTATGAGGTCCAAAGACTTAGAGTTAGCATGTCTTTATCATTAAGGTCTTAGACTTAATAATTCACACTTAGTTAGAAAGATTTGTATGATGTATTGCATGCTTAGTGTCTTCCTTAAAAAATATGACCAACACTCACTTACACGATTGCATTCATGATTGAGATGAGTTGAAGATTCACTTGAGGAACTGAGATGTGAGATTTGAGTATGGACCCGATTCTATGATGCTCAAGGATGGGATAAAATTAATGAAGGCTTCATGAAACATGGGTATCGGCATCTTAGCCAGTATGAGAATATGGTTCTTATACTAATCTCTTGATATTGACCTAAGTGCCAGGGTGCGAGGAAATGAAATTTAATTGTTGATCAGTGTGCGTCAATTCAGTGTGCGTCATTATCCCGGAGGGGCTTCTCGGAGAAGTGGATCGGCTGGATGAAAAGATGTGTTACGACCTCATCTTTTTCGGTCCTTGAGAACGGAAGCCCGGAGGGCGATTTTTTCCAACCACAGCGGGGGTGCGGCAAGGTTGCCCTTTAGCCCCAATGCTCTTTGTTCTCGTTGCCGATGCTTTGGCGGTCCTCTTCAATCAGGCTATAGAGGCAGGACTATGCGAGGGATTTCGCTTGGAGGATATCTCCATACCTATATTACAATATGCGGATGGCACTCTGACCTGTTGGGCGTTCGGAGGAGCATATGAAGAACGCAACTATGACGGTCGATATTTTTGGCGAGTTATCCGATTTATTGGCTAATTATAGCAAGTCGGCGGTCATCACCATTGGGATGCTTGACGACGAGGCGGCTCGGAGGAGCATATTGCTAATTATCACATGCACACGTAACGGAATTCACTAATTCAATAACTCTCTAATTCTTTATTAGCTCGTGGACGAGCTTAGCTTAAGGATAGGGGGTGATAGATTCCAGATTTATCTACATTATTTAATACTATTATCTCTCTTGTTTTAAAAAATCAATAACAATCATTAACAATTAACCTTAATTAATTATTAATGTGTTGTAAATAACTAACCCTAATTATTGTATATTAATAACCTTATTATTGTGCATATATTTTATGTGTTTATTAATTATTAAAAATCAAATAAAAATTATTTTAATATCGTACATACTTAATCCAACATTAATTATAGACTAAAAATTAAAAAAATAACAAAAGAAAATATAAAAAGTATTTTTAATACAGTAAAAAGTACTTACAAAAATATTACTATGTATATATGATGTAATCTCACTTTGAGTTCTACAAAAAAGATGTAGATCTCATCAAGATCTACAACGTTCATGTTTATCGCTTTTATAGTTCTTCTAACTTTTTTATTTTTTATTCATTTATCCATTTTCTAATTTCCAAATTGGGTCACGTGGTCCAATCCTTTTCTTGCCACATGAGCCTGCCCAATTTACTTCCCTGCCTTTTCTTAAACCGTCTAATCATTTAGATCAGACGGCTATGATTGTGCCATTCTCGCATGGCTTCCAGTTGCACGATCCTTTTTGATTGATCATATCACAGCCACATATCCATGTTTCACTTTGGACCGTTGGATCATGAGATCCAACGGTTATTGCTTCATCCTCAACCTCCGACCATCTCTTCCAAGAGATGCGAACAGTGGTAATTACTAAAACTTCCCACATTTTTGCTAACCACTCAACGCAGTCTCTTCCATCGATATCACCACCAACATCTAGCCCTAACTCCCCTTCATCCCGCACTAACCTCCATCTCCATTAACCACATCACTTGAACCATCTGCGGGGGGTGAAACCACCGTAAAACCACCTGTAACCTCCAACTCTCCTGATCAAAACCAAGTTTCCAACCACTGTAGCGAGGGATCCGCCATTCATGAGAAGCCTCCCAGCCTTTTCACTTTCCTGTGACGGAGAGACTAGTGAGAGATTCTCAGCTGCTCAACCGTGTCGCAGCTACTCCGACGGTTGTTCGAGCTTCCACTAGCGCCTCTAGTGGTTAAGCGATGACCAACGAAGCTCCCCAGCTTTGATTTAGGCCAAGATTCATCACTAAACCAATCATTTCTTCATTCCATTCCTAGGTGAAGTTCTCATTCTTAATTTCTTATGTTTTCTCCATTTTATTCATCGCTCTCCGAGTGATTAAGTTCAAATCTGATGACACCATGACCTTCATCGATTACATCACCCTCACGCTTATCATCTTATGAATCCCCATGCTTCTCCATGGATGTGTTCACTCCAATCCAATCTTCTTACTGCAAGGAAGAAGAAACCATTTAGGCTTCTATCTCTCCCCACCATGAAGCCCCCATCACGCCTCACCAAGTAGTGCAAACGGTTCGTGGGTGTGTTGTGCTTATTTCTAACAATTGCAGGTGCACAAATGGTTCATTGATCGGAGGAACTAAGAGCTCGTCGATCTCGAGCTCCGACTTAGCCGATGATTTACTTCATCACCTAGCTTCGCATTTGGATCAAGCATTATGGTGGGACCTCCAAAAAGGTCTCACAACCTTCAGATATAGCAGGGGAACGCGGAGGAGGAATTGTAGGTTCGTCAGAGCCTAGTCTCATCTACGTCGCATGCGGAGGAGATCGGTCGAGGACGGAAAGGCAAATATCGTTGGATCTACCATATTTGGGGGTGTGATCCAATGGTCTTCAGAGAGCCATGTCTATCTGCTGAAACACCGCTTCATACATAAGGCTCGATTGACCCGAACCAGAGACGAGGCACCACACCACACCACGTGTCCCGAGCATGAACTTCCAACAAAGCCAGAACTGAAGTCACGTGCTCAAAACCCGTGTTCTAGGAAAACTTGCAGATACCCACTTCAAAGTTTCCGAATTGTGGATAAGTCCCCGCCAAAGTTAAATTGCATACATACCCGGGAGGTTTTGTTTATTTGCTATTAACTCCCAGTGAGGATCTATTTGTAATTAAATAAAGTAGTTTTTATTACATTTATGTCCATGCCTTGTTCCTTTAATATCTTCTGAACCATATTTCCATTATCAATGAAATTGGTGTCATTTGAAAGCTCTCTTTGTGCTCTTTAATTTGGTATATTTGTTTCTCTATTTTGATTTATCATTTGCACTCCATTATTTGGAGAGAATAAATTGTCTATTCAGTCTATATTTGCCTTGAAATCAAATTATGTATGGTTGGATGATGTTAGAAAATCGGAAGCGGAAGCATAAACATGAAAAAGATAAAGAAATATGAACGCGGGAATTTTACGTGGAACCCTACTCCGTGAGGAGCGGGATGAAACCACGGGAGAAGCCCTCAAAGGGGCGGATACTTCATTCCTTTTTCTCATCTGTTACAGGAGGCATGGGGCTCCTTATATAGCTTCCACAGGACCTCCAAGTCCCACCACTAGGCGGTATGGGACTAAACTCAGTGGTGGGGTAAATGGATCTTGGAGGGATCCATTTACCCACATATTACATAAGTGACGCATGCTCAAATACTCTAACACTCCCCCTCAAGCTGGAGCATGCAATGCTCAGCTTGGACAAACAGGAAGAAACTCAACTCACAATACATGACACTACAGACAATATCAACCCAACGCGCACAACTGCTGCAGTCGAGGACGTTGCTTCTCATGGTGTGCATGTGAGGAGGACGAACGGGGCTGGAGTGTCTATCTGGCTCAGAGAATGGTACTCTACTATGGAGTCCCTATGATACCACATGAAAACCCTTGCCCTTAATGGCATAGGGAATAGTCCTCTGCTATGGAGTCCCTATGGCTCACATGAAAGCTCTGGCCGACCAACAAGAATGACAAATGATTGGCATGTGTCATCGTCGAGTCTGAATCTGAAATTTGTAGAGTCTGAATATCTGACCGGTCTACAACATCTGATATCTGAATCTTAGAACAAGACCTGTGACTCTCTATATATACTCCCCCTTTCTCCCAAACTGGTCGGAATGACAATGTTGACCACGTTGGAAGAAGATAAGATAATACATAAATATGGGGAAAAATGAATATTCTCAAAAAAATTCTTTTGCGGCTTTTCTTCATTTTTTTTTGTAATAAGCCGTCCATTTTTAAAAAAAAAAATAAGCCGTCCCAACAAAATTTTTTCTCGGCTTTTGCAACATTTTTCTCAAATATTTTCCGCACGGCTTTTCTTTGTGCGTGCCTCTTCATTTATTTTTTGTTTTTGATACCTCTCTTTTTTTTTACTTGCGTACGACCTCTCTTTTTTGTACGCTTCTTCCTCTCTTTTTTCCTTTTTTTCCTTTTTTTAAGAAAATACAATAGCCCATTTGGGCTTTACAATAATATAAAGCTCTCTTCATCTTTCTCTCTCTCTCTCTCTTTTTTAATGCTTTGCAACCTTCCCCTCGTTTTTTTTTAACTAACGGTGGCCCACTTGGGGCCTACTCTCTCACTCCCCTTTTTTTTTTAAATACACAGCCCAACAAAATTTTTTTAAATAAAGGAGGGCCCTCGGCTAGGGTTCCCACAAGGGGAACCGTTCCCCACGAAAAGATCGCCCCCGATGGGGGGTTCCTGCTGCCGCCTTCAGATGAAATCGCCCCCGATGTGCTAGGGCTCGCAAGCACCGCCTGCTGGGAAGTTGATCTCGCCTGCGCGAGAGGGAATCCAGGGAGATGCGGGGTGCACGGGCATCTGCGGGTTCTGGATGTGCGGGGTTCGGGGGCTGCGCCGGTCAAGCTGCAGGAGACTCGCCATCGCCTGCGACTGGAGGTAGATGACGAGATGGAGCGGTGCAGATGCGCCGCCGAAGAGCAGCCTCGAGATCGAGGGCCTTGTGCGATTTGTTGTTGAAGAGCTTCATCATCTTCGAGATTTGGTCGCCGCCTATCGCTGAAGATGTTGAGGAAGACAGCCGCCTGTTGCTGCAGTGCGCCGCAGCGAGTTGCATCGTTGTGATCGTGATGCGGAGGCGCTGCCTGGAGGTCTGGACGGAGATTTGCGAGGCGGTGCGCTGCCTGGGTTCCTCGACAGGGAGGTGCGGCCTCTGGGTTCCGAGTTGGGAACTAACTTCGCCACCTACGAGGAGCCGCGAGATGCGACGAGGGGAATGATCGCCTGGGGCTTGCTGATGGAGACGCGCTGGCGCGCTGGAGATGCGACTCTGCTTTGGGAGAAGACACATCAAGATGTGCATCTCCGTGGAACTGCGGCTAGGTTTTGTGGCTAGGGCTCGTCTGGTACATCTGCGCCTGAAGGCTGCCTACGCCTGTACAGAAGAACACCGCCAGGATGATCTTGGAGGTTGGGTGGCTGGCGAGAGATCGAGAGGAGCGCCATTGCAACCCTAACTTTCCAAAGAACTTGAAGATTTCTGAAATGCAGAACTCGCTCCAACATGCAGAACAATCTTCGGAATAAAACTTTCAGAACTTTAAGAATCTCCAAGAACAACACATTGAGAGTCGAACAAAATAACGAACATGGAAATCCTCGAGAATCGGCCCGCTCTGATACCATGTTAGAAAATCGGAAGCGGAAGCATAAACATGAAAAAGATAAAGAAATATGAATGCGGGAATTTTACGTGGAACCCTACTCCGTGAGGAGCGGGATGAAACCACGGGAGAAGCCCTCAAAGGGGCGGATACTTCATTCCTTTTTCTCATCTGTTACAGGAGGCCTGGGGCTCCTTATATAGCTTCCACAGGACCTCCAAGTCCCACCACTAGGCGGTATGGGACTAAACTCAGTGGTGGGGTAAATGGATCTTGGAGGGATCCATTTACCCACCTATTACATAAGTGACGCATGCTCAAATACTCTAACAAATGACATTATTGGTTTACATGATTATCCATCAATTGTTAATTTAATAACAAGCTACTAAATTAATTAAGTAATCAGGAGCGTCATTGTTTGTGTTTGTGCATTCAATTTGTGTTGCATTGCATCATAGTTTTCTCACGTAATATCATTGCATAAAATTATCTAAAAAATTGCAGGCATCGCATTCTATCGTGTATGCTTGATCTAGATATCCTATAAATCACATAAATAGATACTTGACAACTTAATTAAATTGAATAGTTGCTAGTGTCACTGTGTTCGAACCTGGATTTGCCCAAGTTATAAATTTACGTTGAGACACTCTTAACAGAGGTTCCTCTTGATAATGTTATCTTTAAGCCATTCATCAATTATTTACAAGCTTTACAAGCTGTTAATTATTATAAAAGAATAGTTGTTAATTATTATTGATGAATTACTTAAGCTAGAGGGTTAGTAAATCCAAATAATGATGATAGAGTAATTAATAAAATATAAGAAAAGTTCATCCATCCAAAAATTTACAAAGCAACCAGAATTATAGGATGTGAAATTTTGATGTTTCCAGGGGACATTTTGGGCATCCAATGGAAACGGCGACAACGTCAAAAATGGTCATCTAATGGAAACGGTAACAACATCAAAAAAGGACCTTGGAGTTCGAAATTTTAGGTGCTCAACTGTTGACAATCCTTTCAGGACATGTTAAGATTCAGACCCACATTTTGGAAATCTATTTGTAATTTACTAAGAATACTGTGCCTGGAAGTGCACCATTACAAATCAATATAAAAAAAATAGAGTAAACACATTAAAGATCGTAAATTGTGGAGTCCATATAAAAAAGGATGCTGATAAAAAATCTTAAGATTGTGATGCCTAACAATTCAACATTGTAACACCTTGTTAACAGTGGTGTATTTATCATTATAGTAAAATAAATAACATCACGGATATGTTCATGTAACCCAAAGATTTGATAAATAGTGTATAATCAGCCCATATATCACCATCATCGTATTGGAAATATCATGCATTGGGTTTTGATGATAATGATGACGATAATAACCTAATAAAATTTTTTAATCAACCAAGAAAATGTTGGGCACTATTTTGACATAGACACCAGATTTGGGACCTTTTGTGTAATTTACTCAAAAAAATAAGAACCAAATATTTGGTCTAGTGGTAGAGCAGTGGTTCCCACAGTGGAAAGACCAAGGTTCGAGTCCCACTGCCC
This sequence comes from Ottelia alismoides, assembly GCA_037367405.1. Lineage (NCBI taxonomy): Eukaryota > Viridiplantae > Streptophyta > Magnoliopsida > Alismatales > Hydrocharitaceae > Ottelia > Ottelia alismoides. The sequence goes on along the minus strand of JAZKJV010002114.1, from coordinate 23,126 downwards.
TCACTTTCTACCAGAAAAAAAATGGTACTGAAAGAATGGCGGGTTAGGGTATGACAATCTAAAAAAAATACTCAAAAAAATAAATGCCCAAGAAGAATTGCCCAGACCAAATGCATCAGTACCTGACAACTGAGAAGAAAACGTTGAACAGTTCAATGACTAATTTCTCACAGCCTATATCAAGCATTAAAACACAACACTGGATGGCAGCAACTGTCTCCAATATCCTAACCCTCCATGTAAAATAGGGGCTGCCAATATCACGCAAATCAGCAAACTTGTTGACAAAAAGTTTAAATATTGCCTGTGAAAATGATAAAGCAAGAACACTAATATCAGACAAATGTGCTGTTTACAATCAAAAATGTGCTAAAGGCTATGTGAGCAGTGACCATGAAGTAATCCATACCAGGATAATAAGACCATAAACAAATACATGTGCATTCACAATTGATTCAATTCTTCGCAAAAATGCATAAAATACGCACAGAGCACTTTATCAGAAAGATTTTCGTAAATATAAGGTGCAGGCTCTTTGGTAGAAACAAAGAAGGTCGTTGAGTACCTTGAATGTTGTATCACTGAAAGGTGTTTCAGGAGCTAGGATACGGATAATTTCAGTGAGACAGACAGCCACAAGAAGCTGTACATCTGTATCTTTATGTTGGAGCATATTGCTTTGAATGAGAAAATCATTTAGGGGAGCTAATGCATCTTTAAGTGAGATAGACTGTTTCAACTTTGATAGAGAATTTGCAGCTTGCTGCATAAGAGGAAAAATGGACAAGTAAAGTTTAGAGATAATCATAGCACCAAGTGGCACCATCAAAGCCAACTGTACAAATAATGGGAATTTGGAATTAATACATTCATCGAGGTTTTCCTTCTTTAAGAATATTACATTTCATCAGGAAAAATAACCACAATGTTCCAAATTATCAATGACATAGTGGTGCAATAACTGTTAATGTTTAAACAAAAGTTTAATGTTAAAGGTGCTACCAGCAGCATCCTACATATCATGTTGTGTAGGTAGCTTGATGAACAATAGAGCGGTATGATGTTAACCACCCAAAGTATTCATTGTTGAACCTTTTCAACAAAAAGGAAGTTTATAGAGTAAATTACATAAAATACCCTAAAGCTTGTAGTAAATATCGAAAAGGGTACTGAAGATTGTGACACTTTGAGGCCTGAATTTCACCAATAATGGTATAACCCTTTTTGTCAACAGTGTTCCTTCTTTCATTAAAAATGACAAAAATGGCCTTGCATATATCATCTGGCTGCATAATCGAAGTTTTTCGTAAGTAGTGTCTAGTTAGTCATATACCAACATTGTTGTTATATTGACAACAATAATGACAACGATGACAAAGAGCTAAGAAGGCAGTATCTTATCAAAATTTTGATCGCATAGATCATATCTGCAATGTTAAGTTTGTCATTTTTTTCTAAAAAATGAATTGCATTGACAGAAAGTAATTGTTTAATACCGATATTCATACCTCAAAAAATCATGTTTATGACCGGGACTTTTTATATTTATTCCAAACTATGAATCTTTACGTAATTTCCGAAATTAATATCCTCAAGGAAAAAAGGACTTAGGGGATTCATATACAAAGAATACACCATTAGCCAAAGAAAAATTAGTGGATAAATGGTTAAATAAATGAGTGGAGAAATGGACACAAATTTTTCTAAACCATCTACACACCCATATATCCCCCACATTTAACAATATATAGAAAAACAATTACTTAGTTCTGAGGAGTCAAAGTTTGTATAGAGAAAAGGTGCTACTTAAACACATGTAACAAATTAAAAAAGGCATCCATGTCTTTTTATGTATGGAGACAGTACATTATTGACGGACTGAGTACAGAAACTAAGTCCTTTCGACTAAGGATATCCCATATGCCCCTAATCATGCATCACACTTCCCATATTGCTTCAAGTGCGTCCAAGGAAAATCTCGGTCACGTGACAATATCCCAGTCCCTCAGTCAATAGCCCATGGAGCCTAATCCCGAGGTCCGCGAGAAAAATTTTGTCTGAAGCAGTTTTCTTTTATTTTCATTGTTGATTCCATTCAACACGTCGCCACTCCCTCTCTAGTCGCTCTTTGTCCTAATCAAGATGACTGACCAGAACAAAGGCTCCCAGGCCAGCCACCTCGCGGGACAATCCCTCCTTTTTTTTCCACGACAACTTCCTTCTCGCTCCACTTCGAGTAAGAATAATAGTCTATCTCCCTAGATGCAGTGATCGTTTGTTTTACTATTGAACTGACTTTTATGGATTCTGTCAACCGCTATCCCTTCGCAGTTACAAAAGACGAGACAAAACCAATAATAGACGAGAAAACTCCTACAGGTCCGCATTACATGGCGTTTCTCCGGGCTATTAGAGATGCATTGTAAGGAGTAGCATTGTAATGAAAAACGAACGCTCTCCATATATTGACTAATGAAGCGACACAAAGCGATGGTGGAATGAGACCTTGAGGAGCTTGAGAAGGGAGTCCTTGTTGTAGCGGCCTTGCGAGAGCCGCCTCCCGACATCGGACGCAGTCTGTGCGTGCTCTTCCAGGACATCACCGTCCATGCTTACAGAAGAACAGAGAACAACGCGATAAGCCCTAATCGCTCGCCACACGCGCGCGGTCCGTTGTGGTGTTGCAGAAGAAGAGCGCGTGCGGGATACCATAAAATAAAATGTTCGCGCCAGGAATTGCAAAAGGACTAGTAGTGCCTACACGTGGGGACCACGGGCGGAGGATTTGTTCTATGTTATTTCACGGTTACCTGTTTGCGGACGGACCCATGCTTAAGAGCGGCGGAGTTACAGTTATGCCCCTCGTGCGTTTCTTCTTTTCCATAAACACTTGTGCCCCTCCTCACTAATTGCACCGTTTGACAATCCCACCACTCCATCAAATAGTCATCGATAAAAATGGAGTGATTGTGATTAGCTCTCTCATCCAGCCCTCAGCATGCTAACAATGCGGGCACAGCAAGCCGGTTGTATATCAACCAGAACTCCATGCCCTTTCAGATCCATGCTCCACTCCACCACCTCTCATCGAGGAGGTCAATGGAGTTTGGTCAAATGATGCGCAGCTGATTCATCCATGCGAACCTCAGCAGAGCCAGTCTGCAAATTCTCGTCCATTCCCTCGGCAACAAGGCGGGAGGTTTGTCCAAGTTAGCAACCAGCCTCACCACCAACAGTCTCAGCCATATCAACAAGGCTGGAGAGAGAATCAGTTTCAACAACTGCAGTACCGGTAATACCATCAGAAAGCAGTCGTATGCGGTTGTCCATACCAACCCCTTCTCATCATCATCATCAATAGTACCATTATCATTCTCGGTATCCTTCGCAACTGTCTCATTAGCAGCCTCAACACCACCCGCATTCCCAATATGGTCAACACGTTGAACAATCAAAGGGCCCTCCTATGAACCCCACCCTAGAATGCTTGACTCAACTTGTCAACAGCCTCGCAAAGATGAGTCAAAAGATTGATAACCTCGCCGCTGCCGAAACCCCAATTCCGGCAAAGGTTGAGGAAAACCCTAATAATTTCAGAAAGCGTGAGCAGGTAGTTTGTGATGTTATTGCCAAACCTGCAGAGTCGGATGTACATGATGCTTTATTATCTAATGTTGTTACTCTCAGGAGCTGTAGGACATTGCAGCCATCTGCAACAATGAAGGACAAAAATAAAGTTTTCATAGACGAGTCATCATCCTCTTCTGTATCAGCCAGACCAGCAGTAGGGGCGGGTGAGGAAGAAGAAGGCGAAGTACAGAAAATACAAAAATGGAAAAAGCCACAAACAACAGAAACATGACAGCAGCAGTCGAAGCACCAGTTAGCCACCCACGGAGAGGATCGCACCCGCATCCAATCCGAAGCCAGCCGAAAGAGCCACATTTGCTATTTTGGGATGCCCACCACTTCAGTGAGATGAAGATTCTATTTTTTGTCATCCAGCTATTCAGTCTGATGTGGACATAGATTTTGGTTCTGTAAATAAGAACTGTAATTCTGTTGATTCTGGTTATGTGCATATACCTTTTCCAGACGCTTAGAAAAATATAAAAATAAAATAAAATTTTGAAAACGACTTTGTCAGATCCCAATGTTGTATAAATCATTCATAATCTTGTTCTTGAGTTGTCCTTGCTACAAGCAATTAAGTACGTGCCAAGCATAAAGAAGGGACTAAAAGAGGCATGTACTTAGAAGAGACAGTTGTGCCATGCCATACAAAGGAATGGAAAGCATATCCTGACGGCGGTGATAGTCAATGCAATCAATAATCTCCCGTACAATAAGAAAGATATGGGAGCGCCTCTCATTCGATGCATGATGTTTGATCAGGAGTTCAATCGAACTCTTCTTGATAGTGGATAGTCAATAAACATGATGCCTACTTCACTGTTGAATGAATTTGGGTTGGGACTGTTCAAGTCCACGAGGATGACTATGTGCTTTGTAAACACTTCGATCAAGCGGCCCTGAGGAATTTTTGAGGATGACATAGTCACCATACAAGAAATGCAGTCCCCGCCATCACTGGGGACACCCCTCTTCTGTTGCATACCCATGTTATACTTGGATGGTCATTCCTTTGAACAACCGAAAGCAATAGTGGATTATGGCAGCGGACATATTACCTTTTGCTCGAACAACGACAAGGTACACATTCAGACAATTCAAGTATCGAAAGCTTTATAATCTGCAGCTGATGAGAATGTGCCTGTAGAGTAGATAGAAGACTGTGATTTTCTTGCAGAGATTAGAGACACCAACCTATTCATGGACGACATCAAGACCCATGAATTCCTCTCTGTAGAGGAAAGAGTGGATATTACAGTCGATTTCCTCGTCGTCTTAGAGGATGAGATATTTGTTGATATGTCAGATGAAATGATTGATGGTCACCTGTCCTTGGTAGAGGTAGAAGTAATTATTGTAGATTTCTTAGAACGATATTTCAACAATGAAAATTTTTGCGCATCTATAGATTCAGAGCTTGCAACGCCAACAACGAACAATGTACAATTGACAGAGCTGACCCCATCAATGCCTAGCACAATTCCAGTGGTTACCATCGAGAAAATTCAGACTCGACCAGAGTTAAATCACCTTCTAGCAAGCATGAAGTACACCTTCCTTGCAGGTGAACCGAATATGTTTTCCGCCATCATCAACTCTTAGTTGACCTAGTAATGAGAGTCGCATCTGCTCGAAGTTCTAGAAAGAAACCGCAAGGCAATTGGCTGGAAAATTTCTGATCTCTGAGTGATTAATCCTTCATTGTACTTGATGAATCTACGTTTCATCATCTTTATTCTATCATTTTGGCCTTAAAAAATCCTAGTAAATGCATGTAAATAGGCTTAATTTAGGCATTTTAGCATTCATGCACCATTGTGTAAATATTGTATAAAATACGATTTTTAAAGCCAAAATTATAGAATAAAGAAAAGAAAAGAAAAAGAATAAAATATTGTAAATATTTTATGACCCGAAACCCCGAGACCTAGGCATCTCGATGACTAGGTCGATGAGGAATAAGGTAGGGGGAGACAAGGGCCAGAATACAATAAAAATCCCTTTTATTTTATCCATTCTTTATTCGTTTTGGGACCTATTTTTGGTTCTACTTTTTATACCTCAAATAAAGAAAGTGTGTACATGAAAGTTGCAGATAATTAAATAAAGAAAAATACAAAATTGATTTCACTCAAAAATCATGTACAGATAAAAAGTTATGGTCTGAATAAAATTCCAGAATCCCAACTTCCCAGACCCGTATCTCACAAATGAAAACTCCAAATGCAGCAAACTCACATTTAATTGTATATAGTTAAAAATAAGCTATTTAATGGCAGTGGTTTCGCATTTGGCGGAGCTACGGTTTGAAAGTTGAGTTTTGGACCCACATTGTATACTTGTACACATTAAAATATTCATTTTATTTATTATTCTTTATTTTTATAATTTTATATTTTTATAATTTCATAAATATTATTCATAACAATTATATGCATTAAAATCAAAATAAAAACCTCAATAGAAAACAAAATAAAAATACTTGTATATAATATACATAGGTATACTACCTATACTTATACCTATAATATTACTCATATTTTATTAAAGATACAAACAAATTCAGAAAAATAAAATAAAAATATAATTACGTGTATAAAAGTATCTTATAATTTCATAAAATAATAAACATAATTAAAGAAATTAAAATACACAAAATAAAAATCAATTAATAAAATATGTAGGTATTATACCTATAATGGGCATAAAAGGCAACTTATAAAATTATAACTCCTAAAAATTAATAAAAATTACCATAAATTAATTTATAAAATTATAAATATTTTTTATTTAATAACCTAAAATTAATAAAATTATTTACTATTTTAAAACGAATTTTGAAATCAATTTCCAGGCTTTTTCCTGGTTGGTCCACGTGGACCAACTAGGGGGGCTGGAAAGTTGACCTACGGTCAACTCTCTGACCCCAGCCTGTTCCTCGTCTGAAGAGCATTTTTTGTCCGCTTTCGCGGATTTTTCCAGGCCTCGTCTTTCATCGTTTAAGGTCGATGTCTTCACGAGTTTTGTAGCCCTACTACCAAGGATACACGCCCATGCATTGCTTTGGCGATTGAATCGAAGATTCGCCCGTGATCCCTCCTTGAATATCCCGCCATCACCATCTTTTCAAAATAGGCCCCAAACCTTCATTCGACTTTTGAACCCTCTTTTTGACCTAGCTCGCCCTCCCTTCGAGTGCTCTGGACCGGAGGTTGTGACAAGGCTTCCTCCAGCCGATAGGAGGCGTCGTGCGCGATCGTGGAGGTGCTCCATCCCACCTCCGGCCAAGTGGCCGTGAGGTTTAAATCTCGCAGTTTCACCACTGCTCGAGGTTGCTTCTCTTCATTTTTTTTGCTCTTTCGTTACCTGCAGGCCTTAGATTTCAGTCCTTACATTCATATGTGATTTTACCCGTAGTAATTAGCTTTAAAACTGTTCAAACACCTTTGACCGGAGCGTACACTCCGGCCACCACCCTCAACACTCCACGTCGTCAACTTTTCATCTCCAAGAGCTGGGTTCTGCAATTTTTGTTGCTGCTACGTTTTCTTGCCACTTGCAGGACCGAAGGGAGGAAATGGGGCTTCGTCATTTTGCCCAAGGAGAGTCACAGGGTCGCCGAAGCTTCGACGCGCGTTGAAGGCCCTCCATCGGTCTTTGGCCAATTCTAGAGCACCTGGGGGCTTCGCTATTGCTGCAGGAGCATTGCAAGAGTGTCGGAGGAGTCCTAGGTACACAAAGGCTCGAGCTTAGGCGGATGCAAACTCCCCAAGCTCGAGTTCTTCGTGTGTTCTTCCAGATCCATCTGTCACCGTTGGATCTTCCCCGATCATCCTGAGAAGCAGCCGTCGTCGGATGATGCGCGTCCCCAGCCGTTGATCTCCACCAACCCATCTAATCTGGACCACACAAGACGAAGGGGTATCGGGCCCGGCTAGCTTGCCACGTGTATTAGTAAAGCCTCACCCACCGTCCGATTGCCCCAGGAGTTGGGTATTTTGCTACTACGCCCGCTCCCGTTTTTGTATTTATTACTGAGTATTGAAACATTCATCTGTCATCATTAAGTTTTGTAATATTTTCATATCAGCCCCTCGTGATTTTGTTAATTGCAAAACCGTTCTCCCCAGGCGCGCGTGCTCTCTCACGTGCTTCCTGGGAATTTTGCACGATAGTCCTTGCAACTGTTGCTATTACTATTTGGTCCAGCAAACTTTTTAATCAGTTATTTATTTCCTAGACAAATTACAATTGTGCCCTCAGACTTTTGCTTATTTGCATATATACCCCTGGTCGTGTGTAGTTTCTTTTTGTTAATTCCTAATTTTTGCATGCATCTCTAAAGCCCTAAAAAATCCACAAAAAATCACTTTACATTCCTATTGCATTGTACTTCCTCGCTACATTTTTATTTTGCATTTTTATTGCATTTTAATATTTATAAAAATTCAAAAACATCCATTTTCAGCAATGTCTGCATTATAAAATCCATAACAAATATAAAAGCACTCCAAAAAAATCCCAAAAAAATATGTTTGTTTCCTTTAGTGAACTTCAGTCCAAAATTCACTAAAAATTATAAAAGAAAACTCCAAAAAATATAAAAACTCTAAAAACCTTCATAAAAATATATAAAAGTCCTAAAAAAATATAAAAATTATGTTTTCAGTTTCCGAATTTTCTTTATTTTATTATATTTCATTTAAAATTAATTTGAGGAATTTTGGACTCTTATTTCTATTTTTCATCATCACTTTAATTTCGGCCAGCAATTTTATTCACTATTTTATCATATTTTTTACTTTAAAAACACCAAAAAAATTAGGAAAAATCTAGAAAAATAACAAAAACATTATAAATTTACAAAAAAACCAAAAATATTTTATTTCCTGAATTTTACTTATTTTTAGTTGTTTTTATAAATACATTATTCCTCTCTTTACTTACTTTGTATATATATTCTAATATGGAAAAAGAAAATATAAAAAAATATATAATATAAAAAGAAAATATAAAATCAAAAAAATTAAAAATCAAAATACAAGAATATAAAATTAAAAATTAAATAAAAAATAAAATAAAATTATAAAACCCACAAAAAATAGCACTTAGATAGACTTTTGATCACATTCATACACATGTGCATTCACGTCCCCCGTTCTACCTGTCTGCTCCTTGTGTTCGACCTCTACACATACTTGCACCTATACACATCTTTGTTGTAGAGTTATAATTAATTTTAACTCCGCACATTCACTTTGATTTCCTTATTTGATTGTTGTGGGTTAATTGTTGTTTCAATCCGGATTTTTGAGTGGTCAACGCATTGACTATTGATCCGCCTTGTGGATCAATACGACCGCTCGATTTTTTGGGTTAAACAAATGGCGTTGTTGTCAGGGAGAAACACCGCTTAGTTCGGGTTCTGTTTGTGATTGTGATTGATTGTCTATTTCGCGGCTATCATTTTTGCTATTTTATTTTCTTTAATTTTTGATATATCTGTTGAGCTGTCTAACCTTCTCTTTTGTTGACTTTGTGCGAGGAACCGCGGATCGAGGGAGGCGCTCCATCCTAGGCGCCTACGCACCCACGTGAAGCCGGCATCTGCCAGCCGAGCACCGAGGAGACGAGAAGAGAATTTTGAAGACCGAGCTCCGCCGTAGTTGTTGCATTTGTTTCCTTGTAATTATTTCTGTAATTTTAGTGAGTGAGAGACCTTAATTTGTAATAATACAGGTACCCTCGGACATTAGACACTCGGGCCTAATTTATAGGTGTTTGTACACCTAGGAGCTCACCGTTCTTTTCTCGTGTTTTCTTCGCATTTTTTTATTTATTTTGTTTTCCGATTTTCGATTTTATTTCTTTTGAGTGATTGAGCCCCTAGTTTTAGGAGTTGCTTGCGATAGATTAAGGCCAAACACCTAATATCTTTGCATGTGCCTATAGTATCATTTGGACTTAGTCAAATCATAAAACAGTTGATCACCATCTTCGAGCCGTCACGCCGCGAGCTCTCCCTGCCAAGCGCTTCTCCTGAACTCGATTTGTCAAGAGGAGGAGGGGTGAGCCTAGACCGGACTCTTGGATTGAGGATCGGTGACCAACTTGTGGTTCTTCATCGATAATAGCAATTTCTGAAACTTTGGGCGATTTCATCGGCTTTGCATTTGCATATAGATAGGTTTCAATTCTGCTGAGCATCTTTGCATGTAGAGTGCTGGAGGCAAGGTAAGCATTTACGCTTTAGCATCCATCATCGTTTTGATTGCTTGCATTGCTTTTCCGCCTCTCTACCTCTGATTTTGCCAACCTAGGTGCTAAATAAAATTGACTCCTCGTTAGGTTCGTGCATTTCTCACTAAAAATCCAAAAAAGTGATAATCAATAAAATTGGGACTGTTAACATTACTCGACCCTAAAATCAACTAAAAAGAAAAATCTTGTATTGGGGCGAGTAATCCCTTCATTGTCTTCGCTTTTACTTGCTCGCTGTGCCCAAATCCCATTTAAGCCTCCTAAGTGTGTGTGCAATCTTTGACTTCTCACCTAACTCTAAAATAGACGAGATAAAAAGACCGCATTTGTGGTCTTCACCGAGTTTAGTAGGTGAATTGAGGGTTTGTCTTATTTTAATTTTTGTTTGTGATTGTTTTGTGTGTGTTCTAGATCATCTATGCGCATTTGCGCCTTCTTCTCCACTCTCTTGACTTGACCATCGTGCTCTCCCTATCGTTTACTTTTGTTTTTCGAGATGGACCCCTGGAGCGCATTTTATCCGGACTTTGCGGATCCCTCGTTCACTCCAGTCGGTCCACCTCCCTTTTATCAGGAGGATCCTCCTCCTATTTTTTCTGATTTTTGTACATATCCGCCTCAGCCACAGTATCAGGACTTGGCATTCTACCCACACCCACCTCCACCTCCGTATTACCCACCTTCACATTCACTCGAGACTGAGTTGTTGGAGTCACCTTTCATGGAGTCCACCCTTGAGCACTTGACCCAGATGATGGATCATATGAGACAGAGGATTGACAACCTCACTAGTACAAATAAGAGCGACCATGATACTCCACCATTTGATGATATGGGTTCATTTGAGGATTTCCATGAGAGCTTGCAATCGCCCAAAATACAAAAAAATGAGAAAAATTTAAAAACACAAAAAGAGTTCGGGAGACCTTTGATCGAGTCAGACTGTGAGGAGAGCGTCCACTTGCCACAGCCTTTGACCACACATACATTCACAATCTGTCCCACCTTTGACCCCGAGGATGCCGTTGTACATACTGCTCTTGGCATGCCTCGTGTATATGCTGATTCCGACTTCCTCCCTTGTATGGAGGAAGTCCAAAAATTCAAAAAGATGTTGACTGAACCCGAAGTGGTGGCCACCATTCATGAGATCATCTGTGCCCCACTTCAGCAGGCCATGACTGATTTATCTTCTCCTCTTCCCAATAAGAGAAAGCGGAGGAGCAGATCTGAGCGTCATATTCTGACCATGGCCACTGCCCACGCCATCACACATCGTCCCATTCCTCGGAATAGGAAGACCGCCACACCTTACATTAGCTGCACCATCTCTGATTTCACATGTGATCACACTCTCCTAGACGGCGGTGCTTCGATTAGTATCATACCCTTCTCGCTGGTACAATCTCTTCACTTAGGGCCTCTCTAGAAAACCAGGATAATCGTACAGTTTATTGATGGATCAATAAAGAGGCCGAAGTGTATCCTTGAAAACGTTGTCATCTCGATTCAGGGCACGAGCTACCATGTAGATTTTATCGTATTGTCCATGGAGAACTCCACTGGGGAGCACTCTCCAATCATCCTGGGACGACCATTCCTCGCCTCTGCGAGGGTCGTTATTGATTATGGATCAGGAGAGATTCGCTTCCGTCCTGCTGAGGAGAGCGAAGTGTTGATCACCGCACCTTCTGCCGACCAGAGACCTGCACCTGATGCGACCACACCTGTTCTTGCTGACCTCGAGGACCATGACCTTGATGATACTATCAGAGAATTTTGTTGTTTACTTGATTCCACTGAGACCCGAGAATTCCTCCCTGTTGAGGAAGACTCGGAAAGCATGGACCTCGACGTTCCTTCTTCTGGGACTTGGTGTTATGTTAATGACATCCGTAGAATTTACATGATTGATATTATTGAGCAGAGGGCAGATTTAGAGACTAGACAGGACGGACACGACTAGACTACTTTCACTGATGAGTCCGCTCCTGTCCACGTAGATATTGATGAGACTAAGGCCGAATTTGACTCGATTGCTTTTATCCGTGAATTCGGGCCTTTTGATGAGAAAGATGATCCGATTGATATTATAGAGGACGAACATAGTTTGACTACTTCCACCGATGAGTTCGTGCCTTTTGGTTTTGACCTGGACGACACCTCGCAGGACGACTCCGAGTACACTACTTCCGATGATGATGAGTTCGTCCCATTTCACTTTGACACTAGCGAGACTCCCAAGGCCGGACCTAGTCACACTTCTTTCACTGATCCGACTGTGCCTTCACACCCTAGGGCCACTGAGGACCATCACCCCGTCGACCCTGATCGGCTTCCGTCCACTGTGGACCCCGATGTCGACCTACACCACACTAAGTCTATTCCTCAACGGTCTCGCAAGAAGGTTCGCTTTCTACCTTCTTGATCCTGTGTATATCCACCTCTGTTGTATATTCATTTGTTTCCCTCTGTCTATCTTCCATATTGCTCGCCCACCCATTCTCATGTTTGCCTTGCTTAGGACGTACTTTGTCCTAAGTATAGGGGGTGGACGAGCCGGGTGTTCATTCTTCGTTCTGTTTCATTATTCCTGTTGTTGCCTATACTTAGGACTTCTTTTACCCTAAGTATAGGGGGAGTGGTGTGTACATTCTCACGATCTTTTCTTTCCCTCTGATCTTTTCTTTTTTTCTTCTTTTCCTTTTATCTCCTCTTTTTGTATCAAAAAGGTGTCGCCCCTTGTTGATAGATTTCTATACTTAGGACGTACTTTGTCCTAAGTATAGGGGGGTGTGCACCCTGAGTATTTCTGTTCTTTTCGATCCTCTCCATTGTCTCTTCTTCTTGTCTATACTTAGGGATATGTTACCCTAAGTATAGGGGGAGACAGTCTGAGTACGATATGTTCATTCCCACCCTCGACCCTCCCTGCTTTGTGTACAGTCTGCTATACTTAGGATTATTTGATCCTAAGTATAGGGGGGACAGTCAACTTCTCATTCATTCACTCGTTTCTTCGTTCATGTATTCTTTAGATTTTCCTATACTCAGTACGAGTTATGTCTTCTCTTTTCTCTCTGATCTATGAGGACATAGCTCAAGCTAAGTATAGGGGGGTCGTATACACTGCATATATACTTTAGCCTTAACTCGTACTTTCGTATTTTCTTAATAATATGGCTAATTATTCTTTAAAATTCATTAAAAACCTTAATAAAAATGTGATTATTCCTCAAATTCTTTTTGTATATAATGATTAATAAATTAGGTGAAAATATTTTTTGCAAAATGTTTGAAAAATAGTTTGAAAAGCTTTGTGAAAATCTATTGAAAACTATTTTGAAAATATTTTGTTACATGTTTTCAACCTGTGTGAAAATGTGTTGTTTGCAAAATTTTATTTTATATGTGAAATAAAATGTTTGAAAAATGATTTGCAAATGGTTTGAAGAATGGTTGCAAAAATATTTTGAAAAATCTATCTATACCATTTGAAAAACCTTTGCAAAATGATTTTCAAAGTTGTGTACATGTTTGTAAAATGTTTGTAAAAATTATTTTGGACTATAGTTTTCAAAATTGTTTGAAAAACATGTGTCAAATAAGTTTGAGGAATACATACATCATACCTAAAATTCTTTATTATAGATATTTATAAAATTGATCACGTCCCCTTGTAAATTCTTAAAATCCACTTCTTGTATATATAAGAAGCACTCCCGTGTACATACTTTCACCTAGTTTTTATCCAAAACCTTTTCTTTTCAAAAATCCCAAAAACATTTGCAAAATTAAAATCCAAAAACATCTGAAAAATCTCTTTGAAAATACAAAAAAATTGCATATGCATCATCATCACTTTTCAAAAACCCATAAAAATTTCAAAATCTTTGAAAATTGCATCACAAAAATATTTTCTGCATTTTGCATATCATTTGCATAGCATGAGCATTTTTCGGATTGTGTTTGATAGTTGAACGAGTCTAAGTAAAATCCGGAGATTGGAGCTTGATTGGACCTTAAAATGTACCTAATAACAGGAACCTCATAGGAATTGGGTTAGAGGTACTTCAGGTCTAGTTGACTTAATTCTTTGAGGATCACGGGACTTGGTTCAATGGATTCTTGACTGCCTAAGTAGAATATTTCGGAGCACACGCACGACTCTTGTTGATAATGACCTAACTTGGACACCTGCACCTTTCACATGGCTCAACTCAGTTGGAGTGGTGAGGGGATTGGATTTGTCGGTATGAGACGCACACAAGTGGAAGCATTTGTCCTCCTCTAGGGAGGGAAAGTGCACCCAACCCGTCCAGTAACGAGGAAGTCTAAAGACAGGAGATTGTGGGTTGCAATAAAGCTTCAAAAGAGGGATAGTCTACTAGCTCAAGAGGGAAAACTCCCTATGTAAATGCTGTTGTGAATAGTATTTCAAAAAAAAAGAAGAAAGAAAAAAAAAGAAAAAAGAAAAAAAAAAGAGACAAGCCTGTACAAAAATAAAATGCCTGCAAAAGTATCTACATATGTTGTAAAGTCAATAAGCAAGCTTGAGTTCCAAAGACAAATATGTGAGCCTGCAGCTGGATGACTTGACTACACTGGTCTTGCATCCTAGGATAGGAAGCTACACTGGCTACCGTCCATTCTTCTCTTCACCCCTCCTCTTGAGCTGGTTGCCACTTGAACTTAGAAGGGAATACCCCGCTCCCCGAGGAATGAGTTATTGGATTGGGGAATCATTGGGTTGTCATACTGGAGAAGTCAGTCTCTTTGTCATTCTAGTTGGGAAGAGCCACCATCACTTACACTGTACGAGTCAGATTCATAGTTGTAAGGGTTTGCGTATGAGTTGAAATATTTCTAACCTGGCTATTGACGAGACTTGAACAGAGTTTTGGGATTCTCAGGGACTGTTGGATTTCAAATCCGGTTCTCATTAAGGTTCCGCCCGCACTAAAATTCCAAAGGCCTGACTTGAGCTCCAAACTTTGATTTTGTGAAGACAAGTTTGATAGTTAAATTTAATCCACATTTCTTCTTTTTCTTTTCTTTGTTTTTCTTTTCGGCACTTATTGCATAAGTGTTTGCTGGGGACTAGCAAAGTCAAGTATAGGGGGATGATGAATCTACGTTTCATCATCTTTATTCTATCATTTTGGCCTTAAAAACCCTAGTAAATGCGTGTAAATAGGCTTAATTTAGGCATTTTAGCATTCATGCATCATTGTGTAAATATTGTATAAAATGTTGTTTTTAAAGCCAAAATTATTGAATAAAGAAAAGAAAAGAAAAAGAATAAAATATTGTAAATATTTTATGACCCGAAACCCCGAGACCTAGGCATCTCGATGACCAGGTCGACAAGGAATAAAGTAGGGGGAGATAAGGGCCAGAATACAATAAAAATCCCTTTTATTTTATCCATTCTTTATTCATTTTGAGACCTATTTTTGTTCCACTTTTTATACCTCAAATAAAGAAACTGTGTACATGAAAGTTGTAGATAATTAAATAAAGAAAAATACAAAATTGATTTCACTCAAAAATCATGTACAGATAAAAAGTTTGGTATGAATAAAATTCCAGAATCCCAACTTTCCAGACCTGTATCTCACAAATGAAAATCCCAAATTAAAAACTCACTTATAATTGTATATAGTTAAAAATAAGCTATTTAATGGCAGTGATTTCGCATTTGGCGGAGCTACGGTTTGAAAGTTGAGTTTTGGACCCACATTGTATACTTGTACACATTAAAATATTCATTTTATTTATTATTCTTTATTTTTATAATTTTATATTTTTATAATTTCATAAATATTATTCATAACAATTATATACATTAAAATCAGAATAAAAACCTCAATAGAAGACAAAATAAAAATACTTGTATATAATATACATAGGTATACTACCTATACTTAAACCTATAATATTACTCTTATATTTTATTAAAGATACAAAACAATTCGGAAAAATTAAATAAAAATATAATTACATGTAAAAAAGTATTTTATAATTTCATAAAATAATAAACATAATTAAAGAAATTAAAATATACAAAATAAAAATCAATTAATAAAATATGTAGGTATTATACCTATAAAGGGCATAAAAGGCAACTTATAAAGTTATACCTCCTAAAAATAAATAAAAAATACCATAAAATAATTTATAAAATTATAAGTATTTTTTATTTAATAATCTAAAATTAATAAAATTATTTACTATTTTAAAACGAATTTTGAAATCATTTTTTCAGGCTTTTTCCTGGTTGGTCCACGTGGACCAACCAGGGGGGCTGGAAAGTTGACCTACGGTCAACTCTCTGACCCCAGCTTGTTCCTCGTCTGAAGTGCATTTTTTGTCCACTCTCGCGGATTTTTCTAGGCCTCGTCTTTCACCGTTTAAGGTCGATGTCTTCACGAGTTTTGTAGCCCTACTACCAAGGATACACACCCATGCATTGCTTTGGCAATTGAATCGAAGATTCGCCCGTGATCCCTCCTTGAATATCCCGCCATCACCATCTTTTCAAAATAGGCCCCAAACCTTAATTCGACTTTTGAACCCTCTTTTTGACCTAGCTCGCCCTCCCTTCGAGTGCTCTGGACCGGAGACTGTGACAGGGCTTCTTCCAACCAGTAGGAGGCGTCGTGCGCGGTCGTGGAGGTGCTCCATCCCACCTCCGGCCAAGTGGCCGTGAGGTTTAAATCTCGCAGTTTCACCACTGCTCGAGGTCGCTTCTCTTCGTTTTTTTTCGCTCTTTCGTTACATGTAGGCCTTAGATTTCAGTCCTTACATTCAGATGCGATTTTATCCGTAGTAATTAGCTTTAAAACCGTTCAAACACCTTTGACCGGAGCGTCCACTCCGGCCACCACCCTCAACACTCCACGCCGTCAACTTTTCATCTCAAAGAGCTGGAATCTGCAATTTTTGTTGCTTCTGCGTTTTCTTGCCACTTGCAGGACCCAAGGGAGGAAACGGGGCTTCGTCATTTTGCCCAAGGAGAGCCGCAGGGTCGCCGGAGCTTCGACGCACGTTGAAGGCCCTCCATCGGTCTTTGGCCAATTCTAGAGCACCTGGGGGCTTCGCTATTGCTGCTTGAGCGTTGCAAGAGTGTCGGAGGAGTCCTAGGTACACGGAGGCTCGAGCTTAGGCGGATGCAAACTCCAAAAGCTCGAGTTCTTCGTGTGTTCTTCCAGATCCATCTGTCACCGTTGGATCTTCCCTGATCATCCTGAGAAGCAGCCGTCGTCGGAAGATGCGCGTCCCCAGCCGTTGATCTCCACCAACCCATCTAATCTGGACCGCACAAGTCGAAGGGGTATCGGGCCCGGCTAGCTTGCCACGTGTATTAGTAAAGCCTCACCCGTCGTCCGATTGCCCCAGGAGTTGGGTATTTTGCTACTTTGCCCGCTCCCTTTTTTGTATTTATTACTGAGTATTGAAACATTCATCTGTCGTCATTAAGTTTTGTAATATTTTCATATCAGCCCCTCGTGATTTTGGTAATTGCAAAACCTTCCTCCCCAGACGCGCGTGCTCTCGCACGTGCTTCCTGGGAATTTTGCACGATAGTCCTTGCAACTGTTGCTATTACTATTTGGTCCAGCAAACTTTTTAATCAGTTATTTATTTCCTGGACAAATTACAATTGTGCCCTCAGACTTCTGCTTATTTATTTCCTGGACAAAAAATCACTTTATATTCCTGTTGCATTGCACTTCCTCGCTATATTTTTATTTTGCATTTTTATTGCATTTTAATATTTATAAAAATTCAAAAACATCCATTTTCAGCACTGTTTGCATTATAAAATCCAAAACAAATATAAAAGCACTCCAGAAAAATCCCAAAAATATATATTTTGTTTCTTTTAGTGTGTTTTAACTTCAACCCAAAATTCACTAAAAATTACAAAAGAAAACTCCAAAAAATATAAAAACTCTAAAAACCTTCATAAAAATAAATAAAAGTCCTAAAAAATCTAAAAATTGTGTTTTCAATTTCTGAATTTTCTTTATTGTATTATCTTTCATTTAAAATCAATTTGAGGAATTTTGGACTCTTATTTCTATTTTTCATCCTCACTTTAATTTCGGCCAGCAATTTTATTCACTGTTTTATCATATTTTTGACTTTAAAAATACCAAAAAAATTAGGAAAAATCTAGAAAAATCACAAAAACATTATAAAATTATAAAAAAAACCAAAAACTTTTTATTTCCTGAATTTTACTTATTTTTAGTTGTTTTTATAAATACATTATTCCTCTCTTTACTTACTTTGTATATATATTCTAATATTGAAAAAGAAATTATAAAAAAATAAAATATAAATAGAAAATATAAAATCAAAAAAATTAAAAATCAAAATACAAAAAAATTTAAGTAAAAATTAAATAAAAAATAAAATAAAATTATAAAACCCACAAGAAATAGCACTTAGATAGACTTTTGATCACATTCATACACTTGTGCATTCACGTCCCCCATTCTACCTGTCTGCTCCCTGTGTTCGACCTCTACACATACTTGCACCTATACACATCTTTGTTGTAGAGTAATAATAAATTTTAACTCCTCACATTCACTTTGATTTCCTTATTTGATTGTTGTGGGTTAATTGTTGTTTTAGTCCGGATTTTTGAGTGGTTAACGCATCGACAGTTGATCCGTCTTGTGGATCAATACGACCGCTCGATTTTTTGGGTTAAACAGTACTCCCATCACATCTACCTAGAAGAAGATAGCAAGTCTTCCCATGAATTTCAACGAAGACTAAATCCGAATCTCCGTGAGGTTGTTATGAATGAGATCACGGAATGGTTGATGTTGACTTCATTTATCTCATTGCAGATTCAAAGTGGGTGAGTCCCTTGGATGTCATGCCGCAAAAGTCAGGGATCACCATCTTGAAGAACGATAAAGGAGGATATCGCTAGCAGAGTTCCCACATCCTGGTGCATTTGCTCTTATTACAGACGCCTTAATTTAACAACCAAGAAAGATCATTTCTCACTTCCCTTCATCGATCAGATCATTGAGAGATTGGTCGTGAAGGAGTATTTCTGCCTCTTGGATTGATACTCTGGATACAATCAGGTTGTGATCGCCCCGAAAGACAAAGAAAAGACTTCCTTCGCTTGTCCGTTTGGGGCATACGCCTTTCATAAGATGCCATTTGGTTTGTGCAATGCTCCAGCGACATTTCAGCGATGCATGTTGGCAGTGTTTGCAGAGATGGTTGGTAGTTTTCTCGAGGTATTTATGGATGATTCTCGGTCTATGTGACAACTTTGATCAATGATTGTCATATTTAGACCGAGTCCTGAAAAGATGTTGTGAAGTCAACTTGGTGCTCTCATGGGAAAAGAGCCATTTCATGTAACCGCGGGAATCGTACTAGGCCATATCATCTCGAAGCGTGGCATGGAGGTTGATCCCGTAAAGGTGGAAGTCATCTCTGAGCTTGAGCCACCTACAAATCTAAGGCAAGTCCGATCATTCCTTGGGCACGTGGGCTTATATATAAGATTCATCAAAGATTTCAGCAAGATCGCCCGACCGTTGACCGAGCTTCTGGGCAAGGGGGTCGATTTCATTGTGGATGCCCAAGTCCTCCTTCCTTTAATCATTTAAAAGATATGATCACTTAGGTCCCTATTTTACAGTCACTGGATTGGTCTCTGCCATTTAAGATCATGACAAATGCCTCAAGTTGTGCCATTGTAGCGGTTTTGGGATAGAGGAGAGACAATCTTCCATTTACAATACACTATGCCAGCAGAACTCTTGATGAAGCACAAAAGAACTATACTATCATAGAGAAAGAGATGTCTGCTATTGTCTTCACTCTGGAGAAGCTCGTATCTCATCGTCTCGGATCCGAAGTTATTGTTTACACGGACCACTCTGCCATCCGGTACTTGAAATCCAAGAAGGATGCCAAACCAAGGCTAATCAGATGGATCATTCTACTATAGGGATTTGATCTTGAAATCCGTGATAAGCTTGGAGTAAAAATGTGGTGGCGGATCATTTTTTCTGATTGTCAGAGTCATATATTACTGAGCAAAGCCTGATACCGATCAATGAAATATTCAGGGATGAGGCAATCCTGTCAGTCACCTCGCTCCCCTGGTTCACAAGACATTGTGAATTATCTTGCGACCAAGAGAACTCCACAAGATTGGCCCAAGCTGAAGATGGACAAGTTCTTATCAGGTAGTCATTCCTATCAGTGAGAGGGTCCATATCTCTTTCGTAAGGGAGCAGATTACATCTGGAAGAGGTGCATTCCTCATGAGGAAGTTCACAGTGTCCTCGAGCATTGTCACGCCTGAGAATCAGAAGGATACCACTCTAGCATACATATGATAGCAAAGATACTTTAATGTGACCTCTGGTGGCCAACCTTATTCAAACATGTAGAGGACTTTGTGAAGCATTGCACTGATTGTCAAAAGATGGGTGGTACCATCAGGCTACAGGTCCACATTACATGGCGTTTCTCTAGGCTAATAGAGATGCATTGCAAGGAGTAGCGTTGTAATGAAAAACAAACACTCTCCATATATTGACTGATGAAGCAACACAAAGCCATGGTGGAATGAGACCGTGATCAAGAAACGACCCCAATTAATTAATCAATTTTTTAATCTGCGTGGTTTTATGTTTATTTTACTTGAGCAAGTCGCAAGATCGAACTCAAGGAGGCAAAGGAACAACCTAGGTTTTTTTCTATCAAAGTTCGTGTACGGTTTTCGAGACAGTATTTTTTGTTTTTTTAATGCAGTTTTTGAATGCAAAATGCAAATGTGGCCAATTTTAGGGACTAAAATATAAAGATCAATTAAATGATGTCGAAAAATTACGGAACTTGGCCAAGATGTAAAATATGGACAAATGAATGCACTTTTTTTTTTGAATTTTTGGATGCAAGATACATATTTTATGAATTTACGAAGGTAAATGGCGTGGATTTCAATAGTTAATTATAATAAATATTAAACTTATTTATTTTCAAGGGACAAAGTTATCCAAGATCTATCACTAGGTGATTGATCCCAAAAAAATCCTAAATCTAAAAAATACGAGATTTAATACCTATTAGAAACTAGAGACTGAAATCTACGAAATGATTTTTATAGAGCAAACCATGCAAGCAAATGCAATTCTTTTGGGGAACAAAGTGAAATACAAATAATTCTCTAATCCATGATTTTTTTTGGTAATTTTTCGACCAATGGTTAATTAAATACGAATTTATGAAGAATTTATGAGTACATATTACGTAAAATATACAAGTTTCCACAATAATAATAATTGTTAAATAACCACTTCATATAAAAATACAACAACTATGCCAGAATGTAGAGAATTAGTTGAAGAACATAAGGTTATTTTTTAATAGTAAAAATAATATCATGCATAGGTTCAAAATAAAGGGAGAATGCATGGGTCTCAATGTAAAATTACATTAATTAAATTAAAATAGAAAAATGTAGAGAGGGACTGGAGTGTAATTACTGAGATCACAAGGGGGCTTTCTACAAAATTCCCAAGGGGCACGTGCCCTTGTGGCGCTTGGACCTCGGTGTGAATGGGCAGACTAGAGGGGGGCCTTCGCAATTTTTTCCAGCAGGACAAGTGCGACATGTGACCTCTAGGCTGGGGTTGGTTATGTAAATAAACCGAACTCGAAGGTGTTTCGATGTAAAGTTCCCTGCGTGCATGTGCTGTGCATGCGGGGAGGGTCTCGGGCAGGTGACCCAGTGGCCGGCGAGGTGCGGGCCGGTGTCGGTGGAGGCGTTGCGGCTGAGTGCGGAGGAGCTGGAGTGCGTCGGTGCTGGTTGTCTGGAGTCGAAGGCTGTGAAGCAGAGTCCTGCGCGAGGCGATTGGAGTCGAAGCGGAGGAGAGGTAATGAACTAGATGAGTGCTCCCAGGTTGTAGAAGGCATGGAGGGAGGAGGCACCTTCCTTTTCCCGTTTGTGATGTAGAGGTGAAGGGCTCCTGGCATTGCAGAGGAGCGGCGCGGCAGTTGACGGTAGTTTGGCGGAGGAAGGGGCCCCTATTATGGCGGGGGATGGATCGATGTACAGAGGTGGTTGACGAGCCACGGATTATGATGGAGAATGATCGGGGGACGAGCAAATCACGGAGGCAGAGTATTGGATTGGAGATGAAGGAGATGTACGCGAGGTAGAGAATCGAAGGTGGTGGTGAAGTGGGTTACGGAGAAGGAAATACTGATGAATCTTCATTTCATCATCTTTATTCATTTATTTTAGCTATAGATCCCTTATAAAACACATGTATATAGTACTAACTCCATATTCCTGCTAATTTGCATTTGTGTGTAAATATTGTACACATATTACCATTTTAGCCTCAAATAAATAAAGAAAAAAAGAAAGGAGAAATAATGAAAATAAAATAAAAAAGAAGTATGTATATATGTAATAGATACAGGCTGACCCGAACCCCGAGAGGAGGTCGAGACTTGATCTGATCGACCGGGAATAAAGTAGGGAGAGATATGTTCCTTAATAAAAAAACAAAAAAATATGTGTTGTATATATTTGTATACTACACTATTTTATTTGTACATAATTTACCTCAAACTAAATAATTTTCAAAACAAAAGTTTGTAAATAAAAATGTTTTCTAATTAATAAAAATGTTTGCAAAATAAAATCATGTACAGAATAAAAGCTACCGCACTTGGAAAAAACTATTAAGCGATAATTGAAAGACCAATTTCTGCTCCATATGAACTCAAATTGAACCAAACTCACTTCCATTATATTCTAAATTAAATTATCTTTAAAATGGCTCTGATTTCGTAATTTTTGGAGTTACGTTGAAAAGTCGGTTTTCTGGGGTAATTTGTGCAATTTTACCATTTATTTGTATATACTGTATTTGTAAATATTTGTAAATGATTCTACTAATTATTTAAAACAAACATAAAAAAAATAAAAAAAAAACTATTTCCTTATTTGACTATGTATATAGTATATGTATATAGTTGCTATTTTTAAATAACCACCACAAAAAATAAAAACAAAATAATCTTTTTATTTAATTTAATTAAGTGACGAAACTATAAAAAAATCAACTTTTGTAAATAATTTTAACTTTATTTCATTTTCAAATTTTTTTCACATATCTCTTATCTTCATTCAAAATTCAAAAAAATTCAAACTCCATTTTTTA